>PVJH01037061.1:0-18260 GCA_004026705.1 Nesogale talazaci | reverse complement strand
GGCCTCTCACACTCAACCACACCCAACTCACTGCCATCCAGTTAATGCTGGCTCATCACGACCCTATTGGACAGGGTGGACCTGCCCCTTGAGTTTCCAAGACCATCACTCTTTACTGGGATAGAAAGCCCCGTCTCTCTCCTGGTTTCAAGCTGCCGACCTGGTGGTTAGCAGCCCAGTGGGATACCATTATGCCACTCGGCCTCCTCTTACAACAAGGCAGGTAATCATTCTCCTTTTTTTTTTTTTTTTTTGCCCCTTAAATTTTATTCAAGGAGCCCTGATGGCATAGTGGTTACACGCTGGGCTGCTAAACACCAGGTCGGCAGCTTAAAACACTGGTAGCTCCTCGGGAGAGAGACGCAGCTTTGTACTCTCTTCCAGAGGAACAGCCTCACCAACCCACAGGGGAGATCTGCCCTGCCCTAGAGGGTCTCTGTGAGGCGGCCTCGACTCGATGGCAGGGAGTTTGGTTTTGACGAAGTTTTCCATTTTGAGCCAGTCCCCTGGGTTAGTAAAAGGTCTGTGCCGTCACAGTAGGCCGTCCACTGTGGACTGACAAGTGGTCCCTGCTTGCTCTGCTAGGAATTTTATGCTTTTGGTTTGTACGTCGGAGTTCTCAATCTATTTGAACTCTCTGTGTGGGTGTTTGGTCTGGATGTGAACCCTGCTTTGTTTTCCTGCGGGTGGAATCCACGGCCACCTTGATAGCAAAGACTCTTCTTTGCTCGTTGAGTGGACTTTGCCTTTTGGTCAAGATTCAGCTGGTGCAAGATGTGCAAATTTAGGCAGGGTTTCTTCATGGTCACTACTTCTCTCTGCTAGCATGAAGGCCAAGGGTCTGCTGTGCACCCTGAGGGTGTCCAGGACTTCCATGCGCTTTAGACCAGTTCAGTTAGAAGGACCCCTGCCCAGCCTTCCCGCTCACAGGCTATGTTCCAGAACATCGGTTCTCAACATGTGGGTCATAACCCCTTTGGGGGTCCAATGACCGTTTCACAGGGGTCGCCTAAGACCATAGGTAAACACATATTTCAGATGGTCTTAGGCACCAAGACACCGCTCCTCTATTGTCTCCAGGTGTCTCCAGGCAGATACACCCACATATGAGTACCACGAGTGAAGACTGTTACCCATGCTACAACATGCTTCAAGACAAAATGTCATTTACTTGTCATTAGAAATAAGTATTTCACAACACATAATCACATATTGTTTTTGTGACTCATCACTAAGTTTTATGTTCAATTTATAACAATGAAAATACATCCTGCCTATCGGGTATTTACATGAAGATCCATAACAGTAGCAACATGATTGCTATGAAGTAGCCACAAAAATAATATTATTGTTGGGGGCTCACCACAACAGGAGGAACTATATTAAAGGGTTGCGGCACTAGGAAGGTTGAGAACCGCCGCTTGAGACGGTTCTGCTTCTTCTCCCTCCACCACCCAGATCGACCTCTGTAGCATTTACAGGAGCTTTGGTGTTTGAGTGAGAATCGTGGTGGCACGGCGGCTCAGGCCATGCTCTGGGGACATTAGAAGTAGAGTGGCAACCTGTCTGCGCTCTCATGCCTTTCACCCCCGGCCTACAGGTGAAGAAGTATAAGAAGGTCGTCCTGGACGTGCTGGTGCAGGGCCTGTGTGACCCTGTGAGCTCCGAAGTCATCCACGAGAGTTTGAAGGCGCTGAGCACCATCCTGGGCAAGACGCAGGGCAAAGGGCTGGGCTCCTTCTTCGTCGACGTGACGCTTCAGACCAGGGCTCTGTTGGATGACGTAAGTGAGAACGACCCGAGAAGACTCCGGCCTGTGGGTATCAAAGGGAGATGAAGATGTGTGAGATCAGAGTCCCGGCTGATGTGTCTCTTATGTATTTATTAAAGAATCTCACTGAAAGGCTGCTTCTGTGCTGGGGTTCGGGTGGGGTCTTGGAGGACATGTCAACAGGAATAGTATTTTATCACTGCCCCTTCAGGAGCTTTCATTTTAGGAAGAGCAGCCTTGGTGGCAGCGTGATTACACACTGGGCTGCGATCTGCAAGGTCTGTGGTTCAAAACCACCAGCTGCTCCGTGGGACAAAGACAGGTTTTCTACTCCTGTAAACAATTGCAATCTGGGAAACTCACCAAGGGCAGCTCTCCCCCGCCCTGTAGAGTCATCGTGAGCTGACAGTGACTTGATGGAAGTGAGTTTGGGTGGGTTGGTACTGGAGAAGTGATTCCAGGTACACTGACAATTATGATAACGACGACGAGGCCAGCGTGAGTTCAATGTGCTCTTGTAAACGTACTTACTGCATCCCAGGCTGTTATCCTGGGCCAGCTCATCTCATTCTGTGAGGCAGGCCCTGTCGGGACTCTCGCTTCCTAGGGAGAAAATCCGATTTGCAAGGTGAACACGTGGAAACGGATCCAGACCCCCTGATGCGGGACCTGCACCCCTAACTACCAGGTGACAAGACTGGCTGAGTGCCCACTGATAGCCAGTCCATCCCAACTCCCAGCAACCCTTTGGGGCAGTTCCTGCGGCTAAGGAGATCACCGATGATCAAGTGGAAGTGGTTCAGGGGCAGGAGGATGGAGTGGAAGAGGCTCCTCAGAGAGGAGCAGAAGAGTTCAGAAAGCAAGGAGAGAGCAGAGAGAAGGAGAGAACATTCCCGTCCAAGGACAAAGGCTGGGACCAGAGTGCTCTGCTGGGCTGCTTGGTCAGAAACTGAGAAGAGTCAGTGCTGGCCAGTGTACAAGCTAAGAATGTACTCTGTCCCAGCTATCTATCTATCTATCTATCTATCTATCTATCTATCTATCTATCTATCTACCTACATACCTATCTGTCTAGCTATCATCTATCTCTCTCATGTATATCTGCATGTGCATGTGAAAGCTGGGCCTTGACGAAGGCAGACTGAAGCGCTGATGTATTTGAATTGTGATGGTGAAGAAGATTATTGACGGTACCACAGAATGCCAAAAGAGTATACAAATCTACCTTCCAGAGTCCTCACCCCTCAGATCTAAATATGGGTCTGAGTCGCTCAGACAGGAGGAAAAAGCATAACTGAGACAGATCTCTGAGTCTTTAGGGCATTTCAAACAAACATCAAAAGAAGATACAAATCTGTTTTGGGAGAAGCACGAGCAGAGTGCTCCCTGGAGGCCAGGCGGGGGGCGGTGGAGGTTCTGCTGGGAAATCCTCACCTTCCCGCAGGCCCCTCTGAACCTGGACAGGCTCAGGAAACATGCACATAGCCATCTCCTGACCGCGAGCCAGGAAACTCTTGGTTCTTTCTTACCCAGCAGTGAGAACCCCTGGAAAGGATGAGCTATGTCCTAGACCACTCATCGGGGAGAATATGACCTGTGCTCAGGCACAACCCAGCCAGCAAATGAAAAGAGGCAAGTGGGGAGAGGTGTTTGGAGGAAGAAGCAGAATGCCTCCTTCTTCTACAGATGGGCTTGGCAGACGTACAGCCAGAGGGCTCTTCAGAAGCAAGGACGGTGAGACGTCCTCTCACCTGCTTTGAACACATCAGGAGAGACCCGTCCCGGAGAAGCACGTCCTCCTTGGTGACGGGGAGGGGTGGAGGAAGTGAAAGGAAGGCCCGCAACAAGATGGGCTGCCCCCATGGCTGCCACATGGGGCTCCAACATAAGAGCCATTGTGAGGACGGTGCAGGGCCGGGGGTGTTTCCTCCTGCTGGACACGAGGCCGCCACGAGTCAGAACTGACCCCACGGCAACAGCAACCACGACAACCAGGAGAAGCTCCGACGATAAGTAAAGAGGGTGCCCCCGGTGGGACCAGGAACCTGAAGGTGGTTGACCGAAGGATGGCACAGAAAAAACGGACAACAAAACAACAAAAGCTCTATGAACTGCCATGGAGAGAGCTCTGAGAGAGAGAGATTCTTTGGTGGAAAAACCAGGTGTTCAAGAAGGGGTGTGGTGTGCTTCCATTGATGTAAAGATGTGGACCAGGCGTATGTAATGGCGTGTTTTTCTAAATTGTCTGGAGGGGCACGCACAAATTATCACCTGTGTCTGCCTGTGGGGAGGAGAGTTGAGCAGCAGGTAGAGAGGTAGGAAAGGAGACTTACTTTTCCTTGAAGTCTTGATTGCATGGAGTCCTAAACCACATACACGTGTCATGCAAGTCTGCAACATGTTGAATCATGAACAAAACGGGGACCGTCTTTAACCACGGGGAAGACTTTCATTGCTGACGTTAGAACCTCTCCCAGATCCCTCTCCGCAGCTTAGACCTCCAGGGTCTGATGACGGGCCTTGTTTGACTGGCTTTGAGTGGGCGGGAGTGAGTTCTCTGAGTCACTTGCTTTGGTTCATAACCTGGATTTGCTGTCTTTTGTTGATGCCGGGAACCACAGGAGAACGACAACTTGAGGTCCTCCGCTTTTGTCGTATTTGGGCAGTTGGCTGCCTTTGCTGGACGGAAATGGAAGAAATTTTTCACGGCTCAGGTCAAGCACACACAAGACTCCCTCATGGCCCACTTATGGGATCGAAATCCTCAGGTTGCCAAGGTAAGACGCTTTGACCGAGGCCCACCAAGGGTCTTCTCTGTGCTCATCACCAAGGGATCTGGGGTGCCACCTGTCTGAGCAAGGCTACTAAACCCTTTAGGTTTCTGCCAGGCCTGTTGCAGACCTGGTGCATTCATGTGAGTTCTCCACAAGACACCTTCGCAGTGATGACATCTATAGCAACAACGATCAAAGCAAGAGCATGATTTTCCATTTGTTCTTGAGTCACCTGTCTGATCCAGGACCAGTCAGAGTGGTATACGCTCAGGTGAATGGAGGGTGGGGCAGACAGAAACAAAAACAACCCCAACCCTTGGCTTTTAGTGACCCTGGTGACCCTGCAGGACAGAATAGAACTGCCCAGTCAGGTTCCTGAGATGTCAATCCTTGTGGGAGCCAATTACTAGGTTGAATGCTCACAGAGTGGCTGGGGTGCTTTACCCACCGTGCCACCATGGCTCTTTGGGGGTCGAGAGGCCCACGTTTGATCCATGGGCAGCAGTCCATGTCCAGCTACCTTTTGTTACCGGGCCTAGTGTATAGCATTTGCACCCCTGTCTTCTCAATTCCCAATGGAATTTTGGTTTCACTCTCCAATCATACATGTCCTCCTGGGGATCAAACCCCAGCTTGCTTTGGGGTGGGATGGAGAGAGTGCTTCAAAACCAGGACGTAAACTCTTTAGCGATATTCCAGGTGTGTGACGCATAAAGTCCACGTCTCTCGTGTCATCAGGGATTTTTGGGGTTGCTTTTAAGGGAAAGTAGCAGGTGACTAAGGAGGAGGCACTGGGTACAGGCTCTGTGGCTTTGTTTGGTGACAGTTGCAGGGCCCAGACAGGTCAGGCAGAACAATGGGTGAGACTGGGTGTACTCTGCTTCCTCCCTCTGCCCCCCACCCCACCCCGTCTCCTAATGCTCCAACTCCTTCCACTGCTGCCCTTTCCGCCACGGCCACCGCTGTCCATACCTTCAGTCTCTGCCAGCAGCTCCCGCAGCAGCTGGGGGTACGGTGTCTACACAACATCCAAGTCACATAACATCCTCTGTCACTCAACGCTCTCATGGATGCCGAACATAGCACACTTGTGTCTGTTTCATTGGCTGCAAAGGATTTTCCTCAAGCTGTTCTTCTTACCTTAGCATGAAGGAGGGAAGGGAGGGAGAGATGAGAGAGGAGAGAGAGGTTGAATTATAGGAAGCCTCTGCTAATTTTCATGAGCTAGCAAGAAGAGCCAACACATTGCCACCAAGTTGCTCCCAACTTGTGGTGTCCCCTTCCTTGGGTGTCAGACTGGCACTGTACCTCTGAGGTCCCCGGGTGCTGGGCCCCGGGAGTAGAGCACCCCGCCAAGGGTGCTGACTGCTTTGGGCCACCCTGGGTTCACACCTACATCAATAATAAATCATAACAAGGGCTGTGCTAACCGATAAAGTTATGTCCTCTTTACCAGCCTCCAAATTATAGAGATGGCCACTTCAGAAACATAAGAGGCTTATCCTAAAAAATTCAGAATTTTTTTAAAGCTTTATTAATTTTTTTTTAACAAAACAACCTTATCATCTTCTAAGTACTCTCCATGACACTTAATACATCGGTCAAATCTGCGATTCCATTCTTGGAAACATTTTCCAAACTCATCTGTTTGGATGGCTGCCAGTACCACCTTTGTTTTTTAATTCACCTCTTTTAAGTTGTCAAGTCGCTGTCCTTTCATGCCCCTCTGCATTCTCAGACACAGAGCGAGGTCAGGTGGCCAGGACAAGAGAGGCCGCTGTTTTTGCCAAAAGCCTGGTGCCCTGAGATGGCTGCGGCATAAACAGGGGCGTTGCAGTGGTGGCAGAACCAGTCCTCGACCTGCCACAAATCAGACCTTGCTTGTTGCACAGTGTCATGCTATCTTTTCAGAACCTCTAAATAGCCAGCTTGATTAACTGATCTGGTGGGATGAACTCCAAATGCACCACGAGTCAACATTTTTATCTGTTCGGGAAGTTGACGGACACCCAGAATGAGGTTTGTCATCAATCAACATGACGGCTTGTTGGAAATGAGAAGACCTATCATACACTTGAGTTTTCCCCGTAGCGCTGTCCTTGTAAGCTGTGTTCAGCCTCACAGCAGTTTCTGCAGCATTTTTTTTTTTCCTGGTCAGGGAACAAAATTTCACAGTTGCACACAGTTCTCTTTTCTTCTTCTTTTTTTCCCCCGGTCAATTTAGTAGGGGCTCATACAACTCTTATCACAATCCATCCATCCATCCATCCATCCATCCATCCATCCATCCATCCATTCATCCATCCATCTATTCATCCATTGTATGCCAAGCACATTTGTACATTTATTGTCATCATCATTCTCAAAACATTTTCTTTCTACTTAAGCTCTTGATATTAACTCATTTTCTACTTTCACCACGTTCCCTCCTCTCTCATGAACCCTTGATAATTTATAAATTATTATTTTGTCATAGCTTACACTCTCTGATGTCTCCCTTCACCCACTTCCATAGCCCAGGGAGGAGGTTTTATGTAGATACTTGTAATCAGTTCCTGCTTTTCACTCCACCTCCCCTCCACCCTCCTGGTATTGCCACTCTGATCATGGGTCCTGAAGGGATCATCTGTCCTGGATCCCCCATGTTTCTGGTTCCTAACTGTACCGGTGTACATCCACTGGTCTACCAGATGTGTAAGGCAGAATTGGGATCATGATAGTGCCAAGTCGGGTGAGAGGGGAGGAAGCATTTAAGAACTAGAGAAAAGTTTCATGTTTCATCATTGCTACTCTGAACCCTGACCAGATCATCTCCCCAAGACCCTTCTGTTAGGGGATGTCACTTTACCTACAAATAAGCTGTGGGTTCCCAATCTGTACTTGGCCTCTTTTATAATGATATAATTTTTAGTTCTTTGATGCCTGATACCCAATCCCTTCCATATGTCATGATCACATATGGGCTTTGTTGCTTCTGAACTAGATGGCCGCTTGTTTACCTTCAAGCCTTTAAGACTTCAGACACTATATCTTTTGATAGCTGGGTACCATCAGCTTTCTTTACCACTTTTGTTTATGTACACATTTGTCTTCAGTGGTTCTGTTAAGGAAGGTCAGCATTCTGGAATGTTAATTTAATAGAACAAAGTGTTCTTGAATTCAGGAAGTACTTGAGTGGAGACTCTGTCCATCTGCTGCCTTAATGTCAACTTTATAAGTATATGCAGGTAGATCTACTTCGCCATCATCATATGTAAATATATTTACCTATGCACATGCCTGTATTAGAGCTCTATAAGTATCCTGTCTCCTGGTTCTTTCCTCTATTTCCTTTTACTTCCCTCTGGCCCTACCATCATGCTCAGCCTTCACCTGGGTTTCAGTAATTTCTCTCGGTTACATTGTTCTCGATCAATCCCTCCCAGGCTTCTCACACCCACCTTGCCACTGCTTTTGAATGACTTGTTCCCTTGTCTTTGAGTTGGTCAACACCACCTCCTTTTCCCCACCTCCCCCTCTCCCATGTCCCCCTAAAGCCATCAGTCCTATTGTTTTCTGCTCCAGCTTGTTCATCCAGCCTATCTGATCTAGATAGACTTGCAGAGGTGATCATTTGTACCAAAATTACCCACCAAGGCATCGCAAGATAAAGCAATCAAAGAAAACAAAATGATGACAACAAAAAAACCAATGTTCAGAAAAATATATATATAAATAAGTTTAAAAAACCATCATAATAATAACAAAAGAAAAACCTGTAAATAGTTCAAGGTCTGTTTGTTGTCCTCTAGAAGAGTCCCCTGGTTGAGTCCGATGGGGTGCCACACCCAGGCCTCAAAGTATATCCTTGGCACTGCCTTGTGAACTCCATGCTCTGCTCCCTCTGCTGCTCTGCTGTAGGCCCTTAGTGTTTTGCGTTTGTGTGGTGGGGTCAGACCAGGTGTATTCCCGACTTGCACACCGTTCTCTTAAATTGCCCACAACAAAAAAATGAGGTTCTTGCAAAACTGCCTTTATGAAAAAAATTCACTGTGACCCGGGGAGAAACCTCCCAGGCAATGCCACTGGGTGCACTCACTTGGAGTGAGTGAGTTGCTGGGTGCTGTTCTCCTGGAAAAAATGTGCACTATGAAAGCTCCACGAGGGCAGAACTTCTCCCCATTTTGGGTGGGGTACCCCCTCGTCTGCTCTTGAAAGTACCTAGAAATCATTGGCACATCCCTGATGGCCCCTGGACCCCAGGTTGGGGGCACCCCTATGGGATGTTGCTGGTGTTGCCATCCTAGCCACCCCATGGGACAGAGCAGAGCAGCCCCATCGGGTTTCTAAGGTTAAATCCTCTGTGAGAAGATCCTCAGGAATTTTCTCCTCCCGAGGGAATGATGGACTTGGGTCAGCAACTGAGCACTGACCTCCTGGGCTCCCAGGGCTCCTGGCTTGGAATGGAAAACATTAGTATGTAAGGGGTTAACACCCTCTCTTCCCAGGCTTGCAAAACAACTTTCCGTGCCTGTTCCCCTTATTTGAGACTGAGGAAGGAGTACAGCTTTCAGCTTGAAGAAGAAAAGCGCAAACATAAAGTCTGCCGGCAGCTGGTGAGTGAGCCCTGGACAGCCTTCTCTCTGCGTCCAGGTCCTCCCTGGGGGAGGTCCACAGCAGGTAGACTTGGGCCAAGTGGATTCCTTGTTTAATGGACTTGACAACCGCAATGTAAACCCACAAGTGAGGAGTCTCGATGGCGAAGTGGTTTCATGTTGGGCTGTTAAACCCCAAGCTCCATCGTTTGAAACCATCCGCTCCTCTTGAAAACCCATAGAGGCAATCCCACCCTGACCCATAGGGTGCTATGAGTTGGCATTGACTCAATGGCTGTGAGTTTTTGAGTTTGATGTCCGAGCACTCTTGGCAATTCTAATTCAGATAAGCATGTGAAAGCAGGTTCTGATGCGGCCATTTCTCAGAACGGGAAGGCCTGGCTGGTGGGCTGTCCTTCAGCTTTGTGTGTGACAAACACCTATTAGCTATGTAGTCAAGACGTTTTACTAACACGCCCTCTCACCTGTCCCTTTGCTCATCTCTTTCAGAGCCACTGCCACCCAGAGCTCCTGCAGTTCTTCTATGCCAATAAGATCCTGTGAGCACACGGCAGCCGGGCGCTCAGGAGCTGAGCTCTCGAGTTCCGTTCCTCGGAGTCCCTGGCGGCCTCTTTGGCTTGTTATGTGTAGTGACGCTGGAGACTCAGGTGTTCGGAGAGCTGGTGCCGACCCACATACCCGTGGGACTGCGTCTTTCTATCCAAGGCTCCGATGCTGTCCCTTTTCTCTTCATGTGCCTTGGATGAGAAGGCACACGCTTTCTGTAACAAGTTCCAAGTGTTTGTAAACCCAGCCCCGATTTCTCAGCGCTTCCCTTCTTAGTCCCTCACCTGTCATTTGAAACATCTAATGTCTGAGGATTCAGAGACTAACCCTTAAGTTTTAGGAGCCCTGTTGGCAGAGTTGATTCCTTACTGGGCAGTTAACTTCAAGGTCAGCAGTGTGAAACCACCAGGCGCTGAACAGGGGAAGAGGAGCCTTCCTCCCCCTGCCAAGGGTGACCATCTGGGACACCCACAGGGCAGGCAGTTCTACCAGGTCCTGATGTGCCAGAATCACGTGGATGGCAGTGAGTTCGTTTCATTTGTCAAGCCGCTTTTAGTTTAACGGAGTTTTTTCATTTGCTGTTGATTCCAAGTCACTTGCTTTCCTTGCCAAGACCCGTTTTTAGATGAAAGCGAGCCAAGACAGGACCACCGTGGTGGTTGGGAGGGATCTCTTTAGCTTCCCAGAAGGTTCACAATCACCTCCCCCAAGGTCAACCTAAAAAGAATTAATAAAAAGTGGGAAATAGTATATATATATATATATGTATTAAAATCCTCAGGCCGAAGGTGATCTATAGATGAATAATAAGTGGCATATTTGAGTGTGTTCTCAACTTACCAAGTCCTAAGTACTTTGCAAGTATGATTTAATGTAACCCGTGGGTGGACACTCTGATGATCCCCACTTTTTAGATGAGGAAACCGTGGCACAGAGAGGGTAAGGGACTTGCCTAAGATGACACACTAGCAGGTGCTCTTCTGGTCTGACTTCGTGAAGCTGTGCTGAAGCACTAGGCTGTCCTGCCTCTCTGGAACAACCGAGAGTTGCTCAGAAAGGCTAATAAGGCTCCCAGTGCTCCCTCTGGTAGGAAACTTAGCGAACGAGCGTTTCCAGATTGACTGCGTTCATTTTTAATTGATGCCATTTATATGAGCTCAGTGTATATTTTTATTAATCATCTATTGATCACAGAATCGATTTTGGGGTGATCAGTTCTAGTTGTAGGGGGGAATGGTGCCACCCAACTCATAAAAAGTTTCAGGAAAAATCTTAGTCCCTCCAGCTTCCAATCAGACTGCCTCCCCGTTATGAACATTTTCACGGTCACACCCGGCTCATGGGGTCCAGTTCAGGAATTGGAAAGATCACCAAGGACGGAGACCTAAGAGGGAGGGACATAAAAGCTCCAAGATGATCTTGAATGTCATCCTGAGAACCAGGGACAATGGAAACTCCATTTACTGCCCTAGCTGCCCAGAGACGGGGTCAAAATGTGCCCACACGAGGGGTTGAGATGTGTCCTAGAAGCCCTGGGATGCAGCAGGTGGCAGGAAGGGTGGCATTCTGTATTTTCCTTCTCCTGACTTTGGCGGTGGGGTGCGTGGCAGCAGGGTTCTCGGGGGGACACTGACTCAGGAGGAGGTGGGGAAGCTGCGTATTGTCAGGTGTTGGAGAAACCATGTGGAAGGGAGTGAAGATCCCACCCACAGTGAACCCCAACCCCCCAAACATGCGACTCCGCTGGCTCTTCCAGCCCCACCCTTCAAGCAAGCTACACCAGCTGCCCCACAGGAGAGACTGAGGGTCTTCATCCAGCCCTTCCCAGCGCTGTGAACCTGTAACTAAAATAATTATTATAGGTCACCAACTTCGGGCATAGTCTGTCACATGGCAATGAGTGACCCCCAAAGAGTTGCTGATCAGAAATTTAGCTACTTTGGCCAGTTCTTCCCCCTCCCTATGAGTTTAAGCTAAACTCTACAAAATTATATGGGGGTCCATTGGCGAGAACAAGGGACCATGCCTTATTAGAATTGCTTATCTCACTTTGTCCATTGCAAGACCTGAAATGCAGCAGATGGTACAGAAACACTTGCTGAGTGAGCAAATGCTTCCTAATTGTAAACTGCAAGAAGTGCATACTCTACTCTGATATTCTGTGCTCTTAACCATGGATGGACACCCTTCCTTTCCAGAATTCTCTTCTGTTATTCCCTTTGCTTCAGCCAAAGTTGGCTCCTCTCCCTCCCCCAGACACGTTTCAGTCCCTTGCACTCCCATGCCTTTGGCCAGGCTACCCTTTCTGCTTCTATTTACCTCCCTTACCCACCTATGCACACTCCTGCCCTGGTGCACATACATGTCTCTTCTCCAGACTCCAAGGCTAAGGTCAAATGTCAAGTCCTTGTAGTCAAGAAAGAGCTTGAATCTAAAAGTCACAGATTATCCTCGCAGCTGTATGTTATTCATATGTCTTACCTAATTTGAAAGTTTTTTCTTTAATTTACATATGTATGTCTCCTGTCTAATTGTAAACTGCTGACCCTGTCTTGTTTCTCTCTGTACCTCTCATACAATCTTGAAGGTGCTCACTAAATGATGTTGACTGATGGGTGGGGGTGATGAAAGAAAAAACAAATGGCAAACTACTACTCAGGGAGGAGCCTCTTCCAATAAGAGTGTCCTCATTTCCCTCCTTACATCTGATCTACAAGTTACTGTCATGCTTCTGTATTCCATCAGGCCTGCCGGTTTGAGTGCCAACATCAAGCTGATGCTTTATGCACCTTGCTTTCTGACATTAGAGCAGTTGAAAAAGATGGAAGAAAACAAAAGGAATGTTCAAGCGCAACTGGGCTAAGTACAGAGCTACAGAAAGCTCCATCCTTGTTGTCAAGTTGCTCATGGGATGGAACTTTCTCTAAGACTAGGAGGCAGGAGAAGAAAAAGGCCAGGGAGGAGGAAGTAGATACTGACGGGTGTCACCATTCCTGGCTATCACCATGAACCAAACTCACCGCGTGACATTCCCCTGAAGAGGAGTCCTTAACCGTGACAGGGGTGGGTCGCACGTTCTGTGAAGCATACCTGGCTGTTTTGGTAGGGTAGACAAAGCAGATTTGTAACTTTGAGTGGTTAGGATGGCAACAAAGGCGGAGAAATATTTGTGGTTTTCTGTGTTTTCTATTTTTTTTGCAATAAGTGTGTACGGCCTTTAAAATCGTATGATTATGCAAAATACATGTGAGCCATACCCTTTAAAATAAAATGAATAGTAGAAAAATTACTCGTGAGTCATGTGCTTTGGGAAGTGCAGGCAGATACTGCTCTCATCCTTGACAGGACACCTGTGCCTTCGTCCCTTGACTTCCCCTGTGGAGACGTGACAAATACAATGACGGGGATTTTTACTTATCTATCGTCACACTTGCGGGGGCTTATTCAGGGAGTGAGTGAGCTACCACAGTCAGGATCCGTAAACTGTAAGGATGGCGGCATGGGCTCTCAGCAGCATCTCTCCTCAGCCAGCAGCCACTCCTCTCCTGCAGGTCCTCACTCTCTCAGTCACGTGGTCCCTGGCCCTGGCCACCTGTGGGCCAGGAAGCCCAACAGCTGCTCTGCTTGCCAGTCTCACAGCTTCAGTTCTGTTCTGCTATGCTCTGGCCTCAGCCTCTGGCCCACTGGTCTCTGCCTCCACCACCTCAGGCAGCAGAGAGAAATCTCAAGGTGCAGGACTGGTGTCCTCCAGCCCTGATGCTTCATCCTGGTAGCCAGGGAAATGGCAAGGAAAATGGACCAGTCCCCTCTGTTAGTGTCACACGCTGACTGATGATTTAAAAAACAATCATATGGATCAAAACTCGATGTGGGCTCTTTGATCCTCCTTGTGCGGCAGGCAGCCACCTCTTCCCATTCCCATGCAGTCCCAGCCGCAATCCACAGACACGATGGTGAAGGTTGGAGTGAACGGACTGCTGTACCCTCTGGGAAAGTGGAGATCGTTGCCACCAATGACCCCTTCATTGTTCTGAACTGCATGGTCTATGTGTTCTCGCGTGATCCCACCCACGGCAAGTTCAACGCCACCATCAAGGCTTAGAACAGAAAGCTTGTCATCAATGGGAAGCCCATCTCCCTCTTCCAGGTGGAGATGAGTGAGATCTTTCCAACATCAAGTGGGGTGAGCTGGTGCTGAGTATGTCGTGGAGTCCACTGGTGTCTTCACAACCCCAGAGAAGCTCAGGGATCACTTGCAGGGCGGTGCTGAAAGAGTGATTATCTCTGCCCCTTCTGCTGATGCCCTCATTATCGTGATAGGTGTGAACCGTGAGAAGTATGACAATTCCCTCAAGATTGTCAGCAATGCCTCCTGCACCACTACCTGCTTGGCTCCCCTGGTCAATGTCATCCATGACAATTTGGGCACCATGGAAGGATCACAGTCCATGCCATCACTGCCACCTGGAAGACTGTGGACAGTTCCTCTGGAAAACTCTGGCGTGATGGCCGTGGGGCTGCCCAGAACATCATCCCAGCATCTACTGGAGCTGCCAAGGCTGTGGGCAAGGTTATCCCAGAGCTGAATGGGAAACACACTGACAAGGCCTTCCGTGTCCCCACCCCCAATATGTCGGACATGAATCTTACCTGCCATCTGGAGAAATCTGTCAAATATGATGACATCAAGAAGGTGGTGAAGCAGGTGGTTGATGATCCCCTGAAGGGCATCCTGGGCTACACTGAGAACCAGGTCATCTCCTGTGACTTCAATAGTGACTCCCACTCTTCCACCTTTGATGCTGGGGCTGGCATTGCCCTCAACGAACACTCTGTCAAGCTCATTTCCTGGTATGACAATGCATTTGGCTACAGCAAAAGAGTGGTGGAACTCATGGTCCACAGGGCCTCCAAGGAGGAAGAACCCCCGGACCACCAACCCAAGCAACAGACTAGAGGAAGAGAGACCCTCCACTGCTGGGGAGCCTTTGTCCCCAACTCAATCCCCCAATACAATGAGAATCTTCCATCCACACCCCCTGAAGGAAGGGCAGGACCTTAGAGAACCTGACCTTGTCATGCACCATCAATAAAGTACACTGTACCCAGTCTCAAAATAAACAAGCAGGCAAAACAACATGTAAGGAAAACGGAAGTCCTCACAACTGGACTAATACGTAACATCATGATAAATGGAGAAAGGATTGAAATCAAGAATTTTGTCTTGCTTGGGTCCACAATCAATGCCATGGAAGCAGCAGTTGAGATCAGACAACATTTTGCATGGGGCAATTTGCTGCACAAGACCCCTTGAAAGTGTTCAAAAGCAAAGAACTGACTTTAAGGACTAAGGTGAGCCTCTTCCAAGCCGTGGTATTTTCAGTAGCCTTCTGCGCATGTGAAAGTTGGACACTGAATAAGGAAGACCAAAGAAGAATCAATATACTTGAATTATGGTGTCAGTGAGGAATATTGAATGTACCATGGACTGCCAAAATAAAGGGGGAAACAATCTGTCTTGGAAGAAATACAGTCAGAATGCTCCCTAGAGGCAAGGGTGGCGAAACCTCGTTTCACATACTTTGGGCATGTGCCAAGAGAGACACATCCTTGGGGAAGGACATTACGCTTGGTAAAGTGGAGGGGAAGACCCTTGTCAGGCTGGATTGACATGTTGGCCGCCACAGTGGGCTCAACATAGAACGGTTGTGAGGGTGGCATGGGACAAGGCAGTGTTTCATTCTGTGGTCTCTATAGGGCGATTATGAGTGGGGGAACTCACACAACAGTACCTAACAATATCCTGTCATTTGGGGTGAGGGCTTACTCGGTGGTTATCATTGCTTATGTTCCCATTCAATAATTTCGATACAGAATTCTTCATGATGCATGAACAGCCTCACGATTCATGTTCTGGTTGTTCTGTTCCCCTTAATCTAGTTTCCCTTTACCAGCCCACTCTTTACATTCTCCTCTTTGTTTTAACGTAATTGTTGGCCAGGTAATGTCAGATTTCTTAGAAAAGGAAAATGGTTGATCATCAGTTTCTGACATGGAATCTACATCATTTTCGTCGGATCATAATAGAGTCAATCCTCTGTCCCTGCATTTATCTGTAAAGTTCATAAACTCAGGCGTTGTAGCTAGACTTAACATATCCCAATTTACCAAATAGGGATGGTAGGAGATGCTAGAGAATCAATTATTTACCAAGCTAATCAGCATTTCCCTAGTTTAAGATTTTTCATAACATGACCCCAGTCTATTATTCCCCCTTAGCTTCCTAAATTCCTATAGCTATAATGTCCTGCCTTCCATTTCCTTGTTCCCATTCATCACCAAGGCTGTCGTCAAGGCTGACGTCAGTGCACCCCTTTTCAGCAGTAAGAGACAGAGCAGTTGGGAAGATGGGGCCCAGAGTCAGGTTTCCTTGGGTGTGAGTCAACACTGCCTTTCAAACCCTTGTTCCCTTGAGCAGCTCAGCCCAGGAAATCCACCTGCTTCCGCTCCATGAAATGGGGATGATCATCGACTTGTTGAGTTACTGCATTTCCAGGATTCAGTCAGATAGCCCTGGACCTGGAGCAGAGTGCTTGGCACATTTCCCAAATATCTTTCTGGGTAATGCTTCTTCTTGAAGCTGCCCAGGTCTTCAGGGAGGATCTGAATGTTCTGTCCCTCCTCTCCACTGAATGTGGGCATCCTGGGCACAGCCTCAGCCCCCTCACCAACTCCCCAAGAGTCTTGCACACATTGGGTGTTCAATAAAGACAGGTTCAACTAGAAATGCTGGCATTTTGACCAAACATGAGCCTGTCTTCTATTAGGTTTTGGACCAGTACAGCCCATTTGAATAGGAACAAGAATCATCACTGGAGAGCAAGTTGTTCTTTCCTTCCGGGCTGTGGTTGAAATCTGCCAGTCACTTTTTCCTCTGGAGATGGCTCTCTTGGACTCTGCTCAATCCATCCCAATAGCCACCCACACCTCTGCTTACGATTCTCTGTTATATCTGCTTGTTAATAATTAACGCCTCGCCTTCTGTTTGGTGTGTGACCGTGACTATCACGCTCCTTTCAAGTTAATGAATTTTCTGCCGTATTTGCCAATGCTAACCAGGCAATGGCCCCGTGAGAAGAAAATGTTCTTCAAAGATGTCGATCAGAGAGTTAGAAATGTCACTCCCTATGTCATGATGCTTGGAGCACTGGTGTCCACCACAGCAGAAATCCTTTGGGAAAGGCTAAGCTTCTCAGCATGCCTGGCCTGTGCAGATGGCACGAGCAGCTGGATCCATCGTGGGAAAGGACAGAGACCCAGCCTTCCAGATGGCGTGGCATGGATGGAAGGGCGCTGGATTTGGAATCAGGAGGCCTGGCCTTATCACGTATCAGCTGCTTATTCTTGAACAGTGGCTTCTGTTTTCTCTTTGGTAAAATGGGGGTAAGACCCACTGCGCCAGGGAGACCTGATCACACAAGTCTTGATCAATTGCACCCACCAGAAGAAGTCTACTGGGGCGTTTCCAAGCTCTCCACATGCACATGGAGGCTAAACAGAGGACAAGAAAGAATTGATGCACTTGAATTATGCATAAATTGACGAAGACTCATCAAATACCAGAATGAACAAGTCCATCTTGGGTGAAGTACAGCCAGATTGCTTCTTGGTACATTGGACACATTATTAGGGCAGACCAGTCCCTGGAGAAGGACATCAGTTTTGCTAGCAGGGGTCCTTAAACTATGGCCCACGGGCCCTCCAATGGTCTGAGGGACAGTGAATTGGCCCCCCGTTTAAAAAGTTTGAGGGCTCCTGTGCTGAAGAGTCAGCAAGAATGGGGAAGACCCTCAATGAGATGGATTGACCCAGCGACTGCAACCATGGGGTCAAGCGTCACAAGAAGGCAGGACCAGGAGGTGGCGCAGGAGCGGGTGGTGTTTCGTTCTATGGCACGCAGGCCACCATCAGTTGGAGGCTAGTCAACAAGGGCCACAGTCCCGTCCCAGTACTTTCCAGCCTGAGAAGAGTAAGCCCAGGGGTCTGAGCTCTTTTGACCAGCAAGACAATCGACACGATGGGTCGAGAGATGCCTTAACCCCACTTAGAGCTGGTTGGGTCATTTTACAGTTCGAGTGAGCAAATTCCATTTCCTACACACTGTGTGACACGAATGGGAAGTGAATACAGTTTCTCCTATTCAGCATAGCTTACTCGTTTCGGTGGCTAGTCATTTTATGTCTAAGCCCAACTTCTTGACTGGAGCTATAGGCAGGCACGGAAAGGCGATTTGACTATTAAGGTCAGGGAAGATGCACTTTTTAATCTGTTTAGTCCTAAGAAGACCTTTGCCCTACCTAGATGCATGCTTACAAATGGGCCAGATTATTGATTTCCTCCCAGCTCTTATCTTGCCCAAGAAAAGTAAGGGCGGGTTTCAGTCACTGGGATCTCACAAAGCTGTTTACTCCATGGGAGGTCACTCCCCACATCAATAAAGTAGACCTTTGAAACCCAAGCCCGGGGCTTGTGGTTTCCTCCTATTGATGCGAGACTCCAGAGGAGACACTTGTC
>PVJH01037060.1:8336-18406 GCA_004026705.1 Nesogale talazaci | reverse complement strand
GGGGCTCAGCCCCATTTACTTTCTTTTGAGCCCTTGGTTTGATTCTCTTTTTTCCCTCCCTCCTCCCCTCCTGAACCCTTGATAAATTATTATTTTCATATCTTACACTAGCTGCTGTCGCCCACCCCCACCCCCCCAGTTTGTTTTTTGTCCCCCTAGGAGATGTGCGGGGTGGTTATGTGTTGATTATGATGATTGGCTTTCCCTTTCCCCCCTTCTCTCCCCACCTTCCCTTTAGCCTCCTGGTATTGCTATTCCTGTTCCTGGATTCCCTGTGTCTAAGCTCTTACCTGTACCTGTGCGCATGCTCCAGTCTAGCCCGCAAGGAAAGGCGTTACTGGGGTCATGATAGTGGTGGGGTGGGGAAGCCTCAAGGAACCACAGGAATATCCTGTGTTTCATTGGTGCTCTGATGCACTCTGGTTGTGACCCATATGTGAGGGGACACCCCATTATTTACAGATAGGTTTGGGGGTCTCTGCTCCAACCCCCTCGCTATCAACAATATGAGTTGTTACAGAGGCTATTCTTTTTTTTTTTTTTTGGCATCACTGCTCTCCGGTGGTGGGAGTAGAAGGCCCAACTCCACTGCTGGAATTGAACCTCCGTCCCAGTGGGCCGCAGTCCCGCGCACAACCACTACGCCACCGGGGCTCAGCCCACAGAGGCTATTCTTAAGGCTCTTAAAATTCCTAGACTTTGAAAGGTACCTTGAATGGTAGGCGCCAATTCTTACCATTCATCACCCCAAGACCAAACCCAAAGCCATCAAGGGGATTCTGACACGCAGCCGCCCTCCATAGCTGTAAAGCTAAAATGCTTCAGGGAGCAGATGCCCTCACTATCCTCCATTGGGGCAGCATTCGCAGCCTCATACCCAGACTACAGCTCTACTAGAAGTACTACATGTTCTTAAAAGTAGCAATGATCTCATTCTTCCATCCATGTATACACACAGGCATATGCTACAAAGACAGGAAGTGAAAAACAATCCCTAACAGAAAGATAACCACCACTGTGGTAGCAGTGAGTGTGTGGTACTAACCGCCTTAGTGGCACAGAGGGCAGGAAGACTAATGCTTAGTTTTTCAAAGGAAGTGATCGGTACAGGATAGCTAAGTGATGCGAAGAAGGTAAAACAAATGACGTCAGAAGCAAACAGAAATCCTGAAATTGGCGTTCTATGAAACCCACTGAACAGTTATTTTTAATTACATACGAATCATTTTAAAATCCGCTGAGATGAGAAAGCAAATTTCACCCTTGGCACATATAACCACTCTCAGGACTAAAGGGCTAGGAAAAGAACTAGGTTGCAGCTTACAGCAGCTGCGATGGCTATTGAAGAACTCACTATACATTCTGTCTCAGGGCTTTGGGGGGTTCCCTTCAAGATCTGATGGTGAAATGCCAACTGAAAAACTTATTATTGTAACTTACCCTCAGATCTATTTTATTCCTATTCAAGCAAACAATTCTGGGGTGTTTGGTGTGCCAAATCAAGATAAGTGAAATAAACACACAAAGGAACAAGAACTAATGAGGTGGTGTGGAGTAAGCAGAATAATTTCAAAATTACAAACACATACACATATGGAATCACTGAACTTTTAAAGAAAAACACCAAGCTGTGGCTGTGGAAGCTTAAACAGGATGGAGTCACTTATGCCAAGCTCAGAGAACCTAGCTGCCACCTAGTTACACAAGACAAACATTTAGATATTAAATAACCTAACTTTAGAGATAGCAACGAACTTATTTAAGTCTATGTATAACCAGAACTCATAATAGCTCTACAGTTCAGACAAGATGGAGTCAGCTGACACTGATTCCTTAGACTGGCATCCTTTGTCTTCTTAGCCATGTGATTCAGTGAAGGAAAAGATTTCAAAAGACAAGACACTTTTTGACAAATATCTGAAAGACTAATAAAGACCATTAGGCCTTCCTTTGTTCTTTGGACTATAAAAACCCTATACTACTTCATTGCAGGTGCAAGGTCCACCTCTTATCCAGTGTGCTGTCCAATTAGCAAATGGTGAAATAAATCCCCAGCATTGTTGTCATTCTTAGAAGTGAATCAACAAAACAAACAAACAACTCCCCGTTCACAACCTTAACCCCTTCTGCTGTCTCCTGACCCTCTGGAGATGTGTTGCTCCCGCTACAAGAACACCTCCCACCAGGCTCCCTTCGCTCACTTCTCATTAGATGAACTAACTTAGAGCTCACCTGGGAACCTCACATCCTTACGCCAACCTGGTCTCTCGTGCCACAGCACTGTATCCGATTATCCTAAACCATACTACACACATGACAACACTGACTAGTCTATTACCCCATATATTTTAGCATAATACCCACCACTTTAAGAATGCACTCAAATAATGAGTTCTCTGTTTGGATGAAAATGATATATGCTTTCATTTCATTTCATTTCATGATACCCTAGGAAAAGTCAGTATGAATGGTTTTCTACCAAAATTTCATCAGAATGCAGTGGATCCATTAAAACTAAAACATATGCACAACAGCAATGGAAATAGGCGGTAAGGAAGAATATCAATCTTGAGAATTCTTCACTGTAAGGATAAGAGCTATTTTTCAATAGCGCCCAAGAATGCCACAGCTGGGCCACATGGCATGGGCAGCAACAATGTACTTTGGGATTAGCACCAGGGCAGAAACTTAAAAGACTATTGAGCTGACCATGACCCCTTCCTGAGAAGCAGGCTGGCCTGGGAAAGGAGCACAACACCACTTAGAGATGCTGAGGCTGGGCTGAGCCCCGGTGGCGTAGTGGTTGTGCGCGGGAGGGACTGCGGCCCACTGGGACAGAGGTTCAATTCCAGCAGTGGGGCTGGGCCTCCTACTCCCACCACTGGAGAGCAGTGATGCCGCGCCCCGCCCCCCCCCCCCCCCCCCCCAAAAAAAAAAAAAAAAAAGATGCTGAGGCAGAGCATGTGAGTCCAGGTTTTCAAAACTGGCATGCGGGAAAAGGGTTAACGGGCAGACGAAGGCAGAAAAGGAAAAAGTCAGTTCTACTCTGTTCATAAGAAAGCCTTTCTTACTGTGCTGAATGTCACGGTACACCCTTTCGTTCACCCTCTTAGGGTGAACTCTGACAGCTATCAGCCAAGAAAACTTCTACGGAGAAAGCCTTTGACAACCACAGAAGAAACCTAAGCCAGGGACTTACAGCTGTTGAAAACCACAACCTTAAGTATGAGCCAAAAAAGCCCAAAGTTTCATGATTAAGAAGTCATAATAATACCCTTCAACAACAATAATTTTGTCCCCAAAGATTCAAATTACAAACCCTAGAATAGCTAAAACAGACTATATGAAAGGTAAAATCAGAAGAGTTTTGGAAAATAAAAACATAGATGTCAAAACAAAAGGTCCAATAGAAGGACTACAACGTAGAAGAGGTAACCAAACCCCTGAAACCAAACTCCCTGTCTTTGGGTCATTTCCAACATACAGCAAACCCAAGGTCGGGCTGGAACCAGCCCCAGGGTCTGAGACTAAGATGAAACAGACAGACTTGGAGCCACTTCTGTTGGACAGGTAGGTTTCTAATCTCTATGACCTGTGAAGCACAAGGTCACTTTACGATCTCTACATTCAAAAATCAATCCCAACTGTGGCAGTCATGTGCTTATGCTAATTCTATGATTGAAGTGTAGGGGTGGAGTCTAGCCTGTTAATCTGGAGATAGCCATTGAGTAGCCAATGAGGCTTCTATGTGGGCATGGCTTTCTCCTGAGACTTCTGGGAAATCTCGGGATATTTCCCTCATGAAGATGAGAAGCTATCTTCCCCAGTGGTTGGGAGTTAGCCTCAGAGATGATGAATCACGGACAAGGCAAGATGGCAGTGTCTGAGAAGCTGGAGGAGCCAGCGGAGAGACCACATGGCTTTGCCCTGATGGAGCCAGACCTCTGAAGCTGGGGAGGTCACATGGAGACCTCTGCCAGCGATGAGTTGCTTTTGCTGTTGATGGACCCTGAGGCCTGGAAGCGAAGAGCCGTGTGGAGACCCCTGCCAGCGCCGGGATTCTGCACCCACTGACCTGTGACTTCGTGAGTCAGTAGGAGACTTTATAGGCTGATTTTGGACATATGGGTTAATATCGGACTTATGACTTTGAACTGGACTGGACTCAATATCCTGTTCCTCTTGTATATAAACCTTTTCCTTATATCTATATGCATGTCTTTGAAATTTGTTCCTCTAGTGTACCCAGACTGACACAGCAACAGTGAATAAATTTGCTTACAAGTGGACAAACCACACAGACATACATGGAGAAAAAAAGCAAAGCACAAGTCCTAAGCTAACCACAAAAGGTGAAACAGAGGGAAAAGCAAAGATCCTTATTTATCACAGAGAAGTCTCGGGAGCTGGTTCTAAGACTGACTCACCTGTAGCCTCCTCACTGTTTGGATCAGCAGATATGCCTAACCGCTCCTTGAGAGACTTGGAAACTTGAACTGTTAAAAATAAACAAACAAAAACACTACTTAAAACAAAACAAAACACAGAAACCAAAGTTGAACAGAGACCTTCTACAGATCAAGTACATTTTCCAAAGTTCACAAATCAGGCTATAAATTCCTCTCAAAGCAAGGTCTTTTCTTCTCCACAGAACACCACGGATCCCACCAACACCTGGGAAGCTCATAAAGAAGCTACTTTCCTCACACCTGAAAGCAGAGCGAGGAGATTCAGGGAAGTACCTGTCTTACTGAAAATTTTGTTTCTGAAATCTTAGTGGCTTCTAAAGCTTCTTGCCCATAAATCTATTTGAAGTATGCTCATTAGTGATGACTTGCTTGATAGATGAGAAGAGAAAGCAGGGAGGGAGGGATCTGGGCTTCAAAGACAACATTAACACCCCACAGCCCCCAAACATGAGCATCTTCTTGGGCTCGTGAAAAAACGGGAAGCTCTTATCCAATTAAAATAAAGCAGCACGATGAGTGTGTGTTTATGTGAGATATTCTTTTAAAAGGAATGAGCTCCCCAGTTGAACTACAAGGAGAAAATATCCAAGCCAAACACATCCTTCAACTATAAATCACCCTACCTCCCAAATATCTCCTGATTTAAGTCCACCGCTCGCCACACCTACTTCTGGTACATGAATTCCTCCTGTCTGGACTGTCTGAACAGCTTGTGAACTCATGTTCTGGTCTTTCTCACTATTACAAGAGAGTAGGGTGATGGTTCCAAAGTGCGCGCCGAGCCTTTGGTCCCAGTGTATCACCATGCCCTGATAGGCCGTCAGGTTAAGCCAAGTCCAAACTCTGTAATACAGCTCCCAAGGCTCTGCATGATCCCATCGCTCCTCCCTTCTCCAGCCCCCGTTTGCACCCTTGGTTAGGTTTCAGCTGTGTCCACTTCCCTGAGCACACCGCACTTTCTTAGGCCTGGGTCTTGGCACGACTCCAACCCTCTTCAACTGCACCTAATTCCCAACCCTGAGAGACAGCAAGACTCGGCACCCTTCTGTTATGCTCCCCCAGTGGCACGTGCTTCTTGCATCACAGAATTTGTGCCATTACTTTCAAGTTCTTTCTATCTCCCATTGCATAAGAAACTCCACAGGAGTGTGACACTACTGTGCTCAATGGTTTCTACTTAGGATCTAGCAGAGTAAATGCCCGCTCAAATGTATGTTGAACAAATAAAGGAGAAAATAGAAGATAATTTATTTAAGCAAAAAAAAAAAAAAACAAAAAAAAAGTGACCATGTCTGCGAGCATTAAAAAACACAAGGGTCAGGGCTGAGCCCCGGTGACGTTAAGTGGTTGAATGTGGGACTGTAGCTTATGGGACCGTGGCCCGCGGGTTTGGCAGTTCAAATCCAGCGGTAGCTCTCAGGAGCAGCGCTGGGTAGCTCCCACGACCATCAGAGGGCAGTGATGGCCCCAAAAAGTAAAAAAACAAAAACAAAACACAAGTGTCACAATGTAAACTAAAACAAAGGCATACCTTTCTTTGATGCTTTGTCCGTATTCATTTCTGCAGCTTCAACCTTCTTTCCCAGCCTCTGGGCAAGGCTACGCTTTAATGGAGGATCACCATTACCACCTATAAAACAAGGGGACAATTTTAAGAATTCAAACCAATCTTCTGCCAGGTAATGAAACACAAGAGAAAACACACGACACGGAAGTCTACAAATGTTCTGCATTTAGCTGGTGTGTTGGTTAGCCTGCTTCCTTAGAATCAGGGTCAAAGGAGGGTCATTCATTTCAAGAAAGAATGAAAAGGACACAAGGGACCAGAAAAAGCAAATCACCATTGACCAAGTGACTGACTCACCGCCAAGGAACAAGGGTCCTAATCCCTGTTTAAAAGCTAAAGTTCAGAATTAGGAAAATGTGAAAAAAATTTTCATTCACAAAAACAATTGGTGGATTGCTAAACTGCAAGAAAATTCACGTCGAATACATCCTGAATGATTAGAAAATTAGACAGCAAATGAATGCTTTTGTTTTCTTGCACTATGGAGATAATACAGAGGCCAAATAGCCCCTCTTCAATTTCAAGCAGAGCTAAAGTGTTGAGAGTTAAAATAAAAAGGCTTACACGCAAATCCAAATTTCCTGACTTTATGGCATTACACTAGTTAAGCTATTTGCAGGTAAAAAAAAAAAACTCTGCTTCTGAAGATGTATTTATTTATTTGCTGGCCCAGAGTAAAGCTTTGAAAGACCCTACACACTACACCAGTACAGAAGATCAAATACTGCTCTTAAAAATCTAACATTAGCCAAAGATTAAGTAAGGCTATCTCTTGAAACTAGAGCAGATTTCTAAAAACTACCTCTCCTATGCATTCATTCTCTTTGTCAAGGACTATTTCATCTGTAGTATATTCCTGGGACTCTACTGAAGGCATCCATTACTTACCCCTTCAAGAACCTGAGGCTCAGTGCAGGAAATATTCACTGAACTTGTATTATTGTAAACACCAAGCCTTAGGTTTTCTCATGGGTAAGGATTCAAGGAAAAGCACTCTGACAAGACAGCAGACCCAAGGCAAAAATCTCAAATCCATCATTATCCATCCAACTGATTCAATGTACTCACTCATGACAAAGCACAGGGTTACGATGATGCCATCTATACAGGCCAGGCCCACTCCCCACCCCCACTCCGGTCTTCCTTCCATGGTACTCCCCTGGGCATGTTCCCACTGCCAACCTTTAGGCTCAATTTTGAGTGCAAACTGATTTTGGTAGCCAAGGATCTTACTTCACTTACAGGCAGAGTTTAATTACAAAATCATTCTTTTTTACAAGTATCTTTTACTACCCAAAGGGAATAATTTCCTAACTATATAATTGATCAACACATTTTTCTGACCATCTGAAATTGAACAGTTTTGAAAAGATTAGAAAGTGAAAATACAAAGTGAAAATACCAAAGACAATACAAAATGGTGATGAAGTTTCATATTTGCAAGTTTGTTTTGAGCTATGGAATATTACGCTATCAGTAAATGATTAAAATTAAAATAAGTAAATAAGTAAAATGAAGGAATATCACATAGCCAGATTTTTTTTTTCATAGCCAGCTTTTCACAAGTACTCTGTGGAGACAAACACTAGGATAAGTATATGAAAATTCTGCAGTACTATGGTAAAGTGCTTCCCTAATAGAAAAATCCCAGTTCATTCAAGAATGCAAACTGCAATTTAAACTGTACGCTTTCCCCCTCAAGTCGTACAAATTTCAATTTGTCATCCAGTCCCCAACCCCAATCTAGAGGCAATCCTGACTGCTTTTAAAATCTAAAAAGAGCTGTGAAGAAAGAGCCTAAAAAAACCTTGTAAAGAGCTGACGATGACCGAACTAAGACTGTAACTTAAATGTCTAGAACTCCAATAAAAGTAGCGATGCTCACATTAAAAGACGGAGGAAGTGCACCAGAGTCCTTTCAGTCAAGAGGGGCTGGCGACACCTGGCAGACCAGCCATGACTGTGGATTTGTAGAGCGCGTGCACGGAGGGTATCAAGGCACATGCATCGACAGGCAGAAAACAAAAGTTTATCTCACCTACGGGTAATTTTCGTTTGCCCAGCCTCTCGGTGAGACTCAACCTAATCAGAGGTTCTTCTCCTGAAATGGCAAAAATAAGAGTGTCTCTACCTGTAGCCAACCATTTTCCTTATCAGTAACTACTAATGGGTGCAAGGCATGAACTGATATCAATGAGCCTGCCCACAAAGGTTCTTAAAAAACCTATCTTGGGTCTTTAGAAATAAAGACTATCGTACTTTAAAACAAACAAAAGATCTAATCTAACAAACACTAAAGAGACAGGTGCCCATCCTTAGAAGGACATAGCAGTGTGGTCGCTGCAACCTGGTATATGATGGCAGCTTGTGTTCTAGCCAATTGGTTATAAAACCAAGTTTCTACCTCGGTTGGTGGCTTTGATGATGTCAAAAGGAACGTCACGCAATACAACACTAACTCAGGTTTCAAAGATTTCTTCCATCATTCCAGCAAGCTCTCTTTTCTCAGATTTTCTTATTGTATGAATCCCAGAGTTTTAAATGCATTCATATACAAACAACTAAATGTTCCCCTCCATTACTCGGTTTCAAATTATGGAAGATTTTTTTTTGGGGGGGGGGGGGGGGGGGGGGCGGGCATCACTGCTCTCCGGTGGTGGGAGTCGGAGGCCCAGCCCCACTGCTGGAATTGAACCTCCGTCCCAGTGGGCCGCAGTCCTGCGCACAACCACTATGCCACCGGGGCTCAGCCCTATGGAAGATTTTAATATCGTCCTATAACTTAAAAAGTTTATCACTGTTCTTTACTTCCAATGAACTGATCATAGATTTGGTGACTGGATAGAAAAGTGTATGTGAAAATTAAATACACATCAATGCAAGGGCTGTCTGAATCAGAAGTTCAATCTTTTACATATTAAGAATTAAATCTGCTGTTTCTTCTCCGAAAGTATGTGTGTGTGACAACTCTCAAACTAAGCCCAACCCACCTTGTTTGCTGGCCAGAGTGACTGTCCTCACCACAGTCCGGACATTCTCCTTTTCAGGACCAGGAACAGGCTGGGGTTGGAGTATAAGGCCGGATATTCCCGAAGGACCTTCTGAATAAAGGAAGCCAACGAAAAGCCAACAGTTTGTGGAAAATAATACAATCACAAGAAATTCTATTCTGGGACCAAGCAAGTCACATCCACATTATCTGATGACTACAAGCCAAATTGAATTTACCAGCCTGTTCGTTTACTAAGGCAACAGGGTGCTGACAGGAAGGGAGATGAGCTCACTCACAGGTCTCCTTTACCTGGAGAATGATTTTGAAATGAAATGTTCATTCTGAGTGGCCTGGCAATACACAGTGGAGGGATTCAGCTGGCTCACTCTGGTTTGGTAGAACCGATCCCTAATGTCTTGCTGAGTTCAGTGAACCAGTAGGTAAAACAGCACTCATAATCAGGGTTCTCTCCAAAGTGGGTGGCGAGGCAGCGGCCCAATGTGGAAGGCACACATTGACATTCCTGACTCTTTTCTGTCATCTGTGTCATAGTGTATTATAAGTACCCATAGGAAATTGCTTATGATATTTATTCATTTCATAAAACTCATGGTACTATTGATAAAGTATATCCTTTTTTATTCCCTTGTGTTTGTTCCTTCAGTAAACAAGCATATAACACTATAGAAAAAGTGCCAACCAACCAAAGGGCCCCAACCAGTTTTTTTCTACACCCCAAATTCCCATGAGAAATGGGTGGACTGGTGTTCTCCAATCAGGAAAACCAATAGAAAGCTAGGACCACAATGAACCAACAGAAATATCAGGGTCCACACAGAAAAATAAATTTGTTGAATTAAGCACAAAAATATAAAATCAGCAATTTGTTGGGTTTTCTCAAGGAAAACACTTTTAGAAAACACTGTAAAAAGATTGAAATGGGGCTGAGCCCCAGTGGCGTAGTGGTTGTGCGTGGGACTGCGGCCCACTGGGACGGAGGTTCAATTCCAGCAGTGGGGCTGGGCCTCCTACTCCCACCGCC
>PVJH01037059.1:0-12477 GCA_004026705.1 Nesogale talazaci | reverse complement strand
TTTTGTTCCAAGCTTCGGTGGTTAATGTGCTTGACAAATTTCAGAGTCTCCCTGTCTCTGTACACCAAGGCCAGGGCGTTGTTCTCTGGGTTCACTGTCAGCAGCTGAAACAGGCAGGCAGAAGGAAGAACTCATCAGAACACCAAGCACATCCAGTTTTTGTCTGCGAGCCACCCCTGCACACATAGCTCCAGGAATGGGAATCGGGGTCCTTGGGAAGATCCCATTTTGGGCAAGAGCTTGTGTGCATTTCCTACAAGCTGTAGTCTAGGGACACATCTGGAAACATTTGACCAAAGGCTCACATTTCCTGCTAACTTAAAAGACCGAAAGGATGCACAATGTGGAGATAAATTCCAAATTCTCATTTGGAATTTAACTGAGTCTGGATGAGGGAGAATAAATCCTGATTATTTCCCCATTGGGATCTTTATTCCATGCTAAGTATAGCCTGCTAGAAATTAAACCCAGGGAGACCAGCATTGATTTATCAGCCAAAGGTCCTGACAGAAGGCCCTAAAGATTGGGTCTGTGAAGAAGGAGAGCTTCCTTGTTTAAGAAGGAAGAGGGTAGTCTGTGTTCTGAAGCAACCTACCTCTTCATCTTCTTCTTTGGCGATGTAGGACGTGAAGCCGCCGTACTCTGGCTCCCAGCCTTACACAGGGAAAACAACCTCAGTCAGAATGCTCTCAAGGCAGGAGTTCCCAGGCCACCTGCTTAATCAGTCATCCCAGGCTGCCTGGAGAGGGGGGTGGTAACCACTCAGACTTGTGAGTCTGAACGTACAACCTGGGTTTTTCTCCTCTGAAGGCCTCTTTTCCTGAGATGCCTGCACAAGAGTGGGGCTAATTTCCATCAGCACTGACTTAACTATTGAAAGTGACCAGAAACCCAAACCAAACTCACTGCCACGGAAATGGTGCCAATTCACCATGACCCTACAGGACAGGACAGACTTGTGTCTCTAGTGCCCAAGGCTGTAATTCTTTATTGGTAGCAGAAAGTTCTTTCTCCCTCAGAGTAGCTGGTGGTTGCAACAGGTGACTGGCCCAGTAATCACTATATCACCAGGGCTCCGCGACTGAGAATCAGGCCAGAATGGAACGTAAAATATATTCATTTCAGACCAGTTACATAGAAGCTGTAGCTCTGGGGCCATCTAACGCACTGTCACTGGGTCAATTATGACACTTTGGGACCTGCAGGACAAGGCAGAAGTAGCCCCTGTGGGTGTCTGGGGCTGTAAGTAATTCTTTACCGGAGTAGAAAGTCTTCATTCCACAGAGCTGGAGGTCTCACACTGCTCACCTTGCAGTTAGCAGCCCAACATGTAACCATGACTCCGTCAGGGCTCTCACCTGGGGCTTTTTATGAGAGACAAGGGTCTGGTCCATCTCTACAAACTCTAATCACAGATATAAATCTGACGCAGGCTTCAGAAAGTCCTTGGCCAAGGCGGATTGGTTCAGATGGGGGGGTGGGGTGGGGGGGACACTCACAAGACACCGTCCCTCCGCAGGTGGGATTGTCCCGCCTGCCTTTCGCGCCCTCACCTTCACAGCCACAGTAGAGCAGCAAGTCCAGGGCAAATTCAGTCTTGCTGTGGTCGTGGATCAGCGTGTACTGACCAGCCTTCCAATGCCTCAACTCCCCGTAGCACATGGGAACATCCGACTCTAAGAAAACACCACAGAAGATTGGCCAGAAAGATGAGCTGGGGGTACAACTTGGGGGTGAAGCTCAAAAATTATGCAAGTTAATTTGGGGGGGGGGAGTTCAGTTTCTACTTCTCTGTTTACATGAAAATAAATTTCAGGTGGAGTAGAGAGTTCGTGAAGAATAGAAAGCAGGGCTGAGCCCCAGTGGCGTAGTGGTTGTGTGCGGGACTGCGGCCCACTGGGACGGAGGTTCAATTCCAGCAGTGGGGCTGGGCCTCCTACTCCCACCACCGGAGAGCAGTGATTGCCTCCCCCCCCCCCCCCAAAAAAAAAAAGAATAGAAAGCAATCTAAATGGGACTGGTGAAGACCATTTGATGCAATATTTCGCAGTAATTAATGACAGCTTCTAGAAATGCAATGTTAAAATGCATATACAATGAAGCTTTAGAAGTTTCTTGGAAAATTCCTTTCCCCTGCCCTTATAATGGTTTATTGACATATTATTCACATGTACAAGGGTTCAAACATATTAAAGAGTTGTGCTGCTATCCCAATAGATTTTAGAATATTTTCATCTTTCTTGTACTCATTATAATTCTCATTTCTCTCCAACTGTCCTTGCCATAACCCTGAGAAACTATTCATCCAATTTCTATACATTTACTTATCCTGTTCTTCCCTTTATTTATTTTTTAGGGATGAAATGCAAAGATATGCTTTATTGAAGGTAGTGAGGGATTTTGGTGAAGGGAAAGGACAGCAGAGAGAGAGAGAGAGACAACGAGAGAGAGAGAAGCATCTTGAGGTCCTGGGCAGTCCCAAGAATTAGGCCAGGGAAGCCGCCCCCTTTAATTTTAAAAAAATTTTTTTGGGGGCATCACTGCCCTCTGGTGGTGGGAGTAGGAGGCCCAGCCTTGCGGCTAGATTTGAACCTCCAACCCAGTGGGCCGCAGTCCTGCACACAACCACTACGCCACCGGGGCTCAGCCCCCCTTCATTTTTTAATAAATCATTTTATTGGGGGCTTCTTACAGTTCTTACAACAACCTATACATCCATTGTATCAAGCACATCTGCATATGTTGTCACTATCATCTCCAACCATTTTCTTTCTTCTTGAACCCTTTGTATCATCTCCTTTTTCCTTCTTTAAAAATCATTGTATTGGGAGTTCATACAGCTCTTATCACAATTACACATCCATCCATTGTATTTCAAGCACATTTGTACATTTGTTGCCATCATGACTCTCAAAATCTTTTCTTTCTTCTTGAACCTTTGGTAACAGCTCATTTTTACCCCTCCCTCCCCAAGCCCCCAAATTCCCTTTTTAAAAATTTCCCCCACAAACTTTAGAAACCTATTTGTGTAGGTAATGCTGTCTTGGGGGGAGGTAGAGAATAAAGACCTCTCAATTAGTTCAGGTTACCTAATTCTACCTACAAAAGTTGAGTGAACCTTTTTGCTGGATGGTTTATTTTCACACAGCAACTTTCCTCATGCTCTTTCTGCCCGACTCTGCTAAAGCGAGCCCCTGTTGCACAGAGTCGATGCTCACTAACAGAACACGCTGGGCCGCTTACCAACTTTTCCCCCAAGTTGCAGGTTCTCGTAAAAATGAAACAAAAACCAAAGCAGTTGCTGCCGAGCCAGCTCCACCTCCTGTGACCCTCTAACAGGACAGAGGGGCGCTGCTCCTTGGGCTCTCCAAGGCTGGCTGCAAGCCTCAGGAAACAGGCTGCCCGGCTTGCTCCTGTGGAGCAGCTCCAAGGTTCCAACTGCCCGTCTGTCAGTTCTGTCAGCCACCATGCCCCCAGTGCCCCTTAAAAACAACAAATAAACCACAGCCCTGGGCCCCCACGGATCCTCAAAATCACCCTCCTTTTAGGCTTTAGGTCTACAAGCTGATCTTTCAAAGCACAGCACAGAAGAAGCCACCTGGGCACTGTTTATCCAAACACCTGTGGTGATCGGCTGAAGGTCACAGACGTGAGCTAGGCCGCTGCAGTCAGCACCTCACGCGGGTGGGTTTGTGCCCACCCCTGGCCGTTGTTCTAAGTGCACAGGGCTCTTCTCGAGAACTGGGTTGGAGGTTCAAATCCAGCAGCAGCTCTCCAGGAGCAAGGCTGGGCCTCCTACTCCCACCACCAGAGAGAGCAGTGATGCCCCCCCAAAAAAACCAAAAATCAAAACCAAACCCAAAAAAGCCAATGGGTGATGATGCCCAAACCTCTGCCCGCTGCCATCCACTCCCTTGTCTTTTCCATGGTGTTTGCAGATGACAGACCCTCTAGCAGTCACCGCTTCTTTCTGACCCCATGCACAGGTGCCTGCGTGTGGCCCTTCAGTTCTTCTGCATAGAAAGGAGTGGCTCATGTTCCTTTGCTTCCCGATTTTAGAACGCTGCATAATTTGCGGCCAGGGCAGTCACACTCCTGCCTTTGATTTGTGTATTTCTCAGCCCACGGAACTGTACCAGTTGCTCTTCCAGTTCTTCTCGCAGTTCTTGTCCTTGCTGAGCTCAAAGGACATTGTAGTTGTTGGATGATTTATGTCAACTTGAATTTTTATGAAACCATAGGGGTGGGGTCCGACCTGTCAACCTGGTTACAGCCTGATGAACCTCCTTGGGGGTGTGGGCTTCTTATGAAGTGTGGGAAATATCTCTCTTTCTCTCTCTTGGCCTTTTTGTCTTCCTGTCCACCTGGAACCCTGCCTGCCTCCGGGACCGGCCCCATGTGGGCTGCCCCACCCTGAGCACTGTGGGCACCTGGCCATGCTGTCAATGACGGTGGATCCACTCAACTCTGCACGCACTCACCTATGACCTATGACCTTTCTGCTTCCTGTCTGCCTCACTGGCCTACAGAGTCTGAAAAGGGACTTATGGCCTAGTATTGGACTTAGGCCTTCTTGATATATAATTACTGACTGATATGAAAGTTCTTTCTTATGAGTGACACTAGATTTGTTTCTCCAGACAACCCGACCGGACAGAGATATCTCAGAGAGCCTGCTCCACTCAGCTGTCCCTGGGCATACGGCCCCAGCACTACTTGAAGCACAGCACTTCACACCACCTGGCATTTGCTTGTTGTTTGTGTATATGTTTGATCTCGGGTCTCTTTTTCTATACTATAGCTAGGCCAGTCGAAATCTGCTTTGTCCTGTAAAAGGGCCTCGTATATAGCAGGTGCTCAAGGACTATTTCGGGAAGGGAACAAACATCAGAATTTAAGGAGGGGCTGAGCCCCGGTGGCGTAGTGGTCGTGTGCGGGACTGCGGCCCACTGGGTTGGCGGTTCAGTTCCAGCAGCAGCTCTCCAGGAGCAAGGCTGGGCCTCCTACTCCCACCAGAGAGCAGTGATGCCCCCCTCCTCCCCCCAAAAAAATAATTTAAGGAGAATGGATACATGGGATGGTGTCAGCTAAGGCGATATATATTGATATATCATGTACCGAGGTTTCAGGGGCTAGGAGGGGGTGGGGTGGGGGAATAAAGGGAATCTGACACCAAGGAGGTCAAGAAGAAAAGAAAATGTATTAAAAATGAGGAGGGCGGGCTGAGCCCCACTGGTGTTAGTGGTTGAGTGCGGGACTGCGGCCCACGGGCTTGGCGGTTCAAATCCAGAAGCAGCAAGGCTGGGTAGCTCCCACGACCACCAGAGGGCAGCGACGCCCCAAAAACAAACAGACAGAAAACCCAAACAAACAAGAAGGACACATCAAAGGAACTTACCATTCTTGGCTTCAATTCCTTCTGCTGCGGAGTCAGCCTGTCCCTCACTCTGCTGGCTGGTGTTGCCCGTGGCCTCCTGATCACTCTCTGGCTCGGAGGAGCTAGAGCTGGCCCCTTCCTCGGTCCCATCAGCGGCGGATGCGGCTTCTCCCTCTTTTCCATCCGCAACCTCGTCGCCGTCGTCGTCATCTTCTGAAGGAGCCAAGAAGTGAAGCTTCAGGCCGGTGAAGTTGGAGAGCAGCAAGAAGAAGGCTTCGGAGCGGAGGCAGTCCATGCAGTCTCTCAGAACACCCGGGAGCTTACTCTCCTCCGCCTTCTCATAAAACCTAAAAGGCAGTCGAGTTGGGCCGTTCAGCACACGTTGGCTTGTTGACCTCACACCTCAGCCCCCCCCGCCCCCGACCCCCTGCCCAGCTCGGCATGGTTTACGCAGGCCCAGCGTGTCGGAGCAGCCACCTCCTGTCCGGGTCTGCTGTCTCGGTCTTTGGCGACAACACAGCACTATGGCCAATGCGGGAAAGGAGGGGCGCTACCTCTTGTTAGCAGGGCCTCGGCTGATCCACTCCACGCTGTCCTGCTCCAGCGCCTCGCACACTTGTGCAAATTTTTCTGGCTGGAAAGGGAGCAGATCCAGAGACGGTTAGCCTATCTTGCCAAAACCCCGCCCTGGCCCTGCAGATGGCATCTGTCGGGCGGGGTCCAGGAAGGTCCAGTTGACTATCACGTCTTTCCCCTGCAGAGGCCCCTCCTGCCCAGGCAGCACCAAACCGGGACATACTTTAGCCACGACCCCTAAGTTCTGATTTGCAACAGTCCCTTAAGCATTTGTCTCTCTTTTGTTGAACTGCTAAATCTCTCAAGTTTCGGCATTTGTAAAAAGGAGAGCCAACTGAAGGCACTTTGAAGTCAGAAGATGTGAGGAAAGGATTTATTCTTTTTTTTTTTTTCTCTTTTGTGGCATCACTGCCCTGGGTGAGGAAAGGACTAAGTTGCATTATAGTGAATGCTGTTGCAGCGAAAACCCGGTCAACAATAAAGATCCTTTAGGTCTTAGCTTGTTCCCTCATCCAATCAGCATTCTCCATTTAAAATACCAAGACCACTCTAAGAAGCTGTTAATCTATTGAAGGATTTTCTACCAGAGGCTTCACATTTCTTTATTTAGTGCATTTGTTTTTTTTCAAGGAGCATCCAGCAAACGTTAGATTTAGTCACTATAAAGAGGCAGCCTGGCTTTAGTAAGTCAAATTAAACAGGATTAAGCAAGTTCATTGACAGCAGTAACTCCCAGTCTCTTATATGGTTATGTCAACTACAAATTCCAAGACAGGCAAGAGAACTATAAATCTGTTTTAGCTTCTACTTCTTCCCAAGTAAAACAGGGACCTTCCCTGCCTTGCACGTCTTAAAGAACCGTGAGACTGGGATCCCTACGACACCTTGATGCTTCTCTTTAGCAAAGAGATGATTATTAGCAAAATCAAAGCCAGGATACAAATACATGTCTTCTGATGGGATTCTCTTTCCAGTGTAAAATGCTATCTTATCACTGCCACATGGTCACTGACATACGTTGATCAAACAGGCGTCTGACTAGTGTGACACAGACTCAGAAGCACTCAGCAAGTAAATCGAGTGGCAATCACGCAGGTAAATCGAATGATAACCATGCAGAACAGCGTCCTGGCAGGGCAATGGGGAAGGGCTTGGCTGCTGGCAGGTCCATGGAAGAAAAACCCTGTTGATCTGCCCCTGCGCAGATGACAGCTGGTGTGGATTCTGGAGCACTGGGGCTTTGCTCATGCCACTGGTGGCTACTGTCTGTTTATTTTATTTGGGGGGAAATGGAGCCTTCTCACTAGGAACAACAACACAAGTGAAAGGTCTTAACTGGGCCCCTTCTTCCACCTAGGCATCAAGAACCCATGCCCAGCATGAGATGCTGAACATGGTGGGTGGGCCTACCTTAAGGAAGTTCTTTAGAAGAATTTCAGATCTCTCTTCAAACTCTTCTTGGATTTGAACTTGGTAATCCATGTCTAGGTAGGTAGGGTTGATCCATTCGTACAAAATCTCATGCTGTCAAAGCAACAGCAGATGGAAAACGTCAGTCATTTCTTTTTTTTTTCCCCAACCCGCCTACGTTAGTCATTTCTATGGCCTTTGTTCTGCTGTATCATTTCATACTAGACAGGACTCCCTGCCTTCGATCGAGGTGAGGATGACTCGCAGTTACCCTGTGGGGCAGGACAGAATGACCTGGGCGAGGTTCCCCAGACTGTAATTCTTCACGGGAGTGGACAGCCTTTCTCCCTCTCATACTCTAGCAAGCTCAAAGCCTCTTTGTGTTACCAGGAAAAAAAGTGAAATAAAAAAATGAGCTACTGTGAAAAAAAAAAACAAACCAAATTCGCTGCTACCAACTGGATTTCAACTCAGAGCATTTCTGTAAGACCGAGAAGCGCCCCTGTGGATTGCTGCGTTTGGACCGCTTTACAGGGGAGAAAGCCAATGGATGACTTTGACCCCATGGCACCAGGCCTCCCGATGACAGGGATTGATCCTTACATCTCGAGGGATGTGAGGGCTCCGGGGGATGGGGGGCTCCAAGTAGGTGGGAGGCCTGCTCAGGGAAGGGCCATGAAACCAGCCACTCAGAGACAGACGTGACTTCTCTTCGGTCAGGACCTCAGACACCTGGAAGAACAAGAGCAGCAGCATGTCAACACAAGGGTAGCGGGCCCCGCCCACCAGGGGTGACAACAATCGGTCTGACAGGACACTGTCAAACGGAGATGAGGGAGGATGACTTTTCACAGCACCACCCTGCCTTTGTGCCCGGTCGTCCTTACCTGGTGAAAGGACACTGGCGACACTTCAAAGAAGACCAAGGTGTTCCACGAAGGAATGAGAGACTTGACAGGCTGCTTCGGCTGCAGGTGTTCTGTGTCAGGTGAGGACGTGTTAAGGAATGGGACTCCCCATCGCCAACCGTCCGGGCCACCTCACCTCGCTCTGGACAATTCTCAAATCTCAGAGGGAGCTAGCTGTTCTCCAGAACCTTAAGCCGCCCTCCCCCCTAGCCCCCATCCATCTGCTTCAGTCCCACCTGCGGGTTCTGCTGACGGACACCAGGAATCCCTACTCCATCCTGCTGCGGTTGGAGACGGCTGATGGAAGTGCTGAATCTTTCGTGGTGTCCACCTCTGGGACCGAGTCTTCCCCCCAAGCCCTGGTGGTGTTCGGTGGGATGGACTGGTTGTGGCAGCTACTGGTGCCCCTAGCCCTCCAGGAGCGGCATTCAGAAGCACGCCCTGGCTCTTTCTCGTCTCCCAGTCAACCACAGCATCTTTGGAGGAATGATGCCGTCAGGCAGCCCTCGGGGAGGTGGCAGGAATGCTTTGAGGGGTCATTCTCCCTTGAGGAGTCATTATAGTGGCCATGGCTACCCACGGTCCTGCTGAGTCACCTCTGCTGGGCCTCAGAAGCTTTGGAAGGGCACGCCCCCATCTCACCGTCCACGCTGAACAGGTCCAGAGTGCCCCCCCAGCTGCCGTCCCAGGGCGGGACCAGGTAAAGGATGAAAGCCATCCGGCGGCCCTCCAGCTCGTCGTCATGGCACAGCAAGGCATCTGCAAGAGTTGAAGGGGCCCCTCAGGTCTCCACAGAAGCGAGTGACAGCGGGCAGCTGCCAGCTCGCCTGACACCCACAGACCCCGCCTTTTATAAAAAAAATTTTTTTTGAAGTGTCAATAAGACTCAATTCATTTTACTTTATTAGTTATTTATTTATTTTGGCATCACTGCCCTCTGGTGGTCGTGGAAGCTATCCAGCCTTATTTTATGGCTGCTGGATTTGAACTGCCAAGCCAGTGGGCCGCAGTCCCCCACTCAACCACTGTGCCACTGGAGCTCAGCCCTTCAATTCATTTTATTATCATTTGCTTACTAAGCCTTTATGATGCACACATCTCTGTATATATATATAAGAACCCCAACTTTCTTTCTCATGGAACAGGACAATGACAGTGACTTTCAGGGAGTGGTTTCTTCTATTCTACATGGTTGCACAATAGGTCCTGTGTGGTGCAGCCTCTACGATAATCACTTAAAAAAGACAGACCACATATTTAAAAAATGGAGTTAAATTTTTAAACACCTTAAGATGATTTGAAAACGTCTAATAAAAATAGTGAAGTTAACAAAGGTTTTCCCAATACACAAACAGCTATGCCCGTCTAGAATTTTACCTATCTGATCTGCTTAGCTGATTTAGTCCAGTAGATGACAATATACTAGGTGGCCTTTTTCCTAACAAAATTTGGTGGCAGCCCCCAGCTTTACAAGGGCACCCGTTCCTTCTCTTTGGGAATGAACGCAAGAATAGTGTGTATAAGAAAACCTGGAACACGCCACGGAGGAGACCCGGAGTCGATTGTTAACAGTATTTCTGTACATATTCCTCCTGCATTGCTTTTTGCCTTCACGTGCACTGAAGATGGCCTGCTTGGTTTGGAGGTTCGGGGCCACAGCTTCTGGCAGCACATCCCTGACGACAGTGCTCAGAGTGCCAGGGGTGGTGGAAGCTGGAGAGCAGCCGTCTGAGACGCCCCGAGGAAGGAGAGTCAGGATGAGGAGGCCTCCGTGGACAAGTCTCCTTTGCCCTCAAGCCAGAAGAACTAGGGGGGTGCTGAGTTCCTGTTACTGAGTCCATAGAAGACTCTGATCAAAAGGGGGGAAATGGAGGACATCAGTTCAAGATCTCAATGAACTCCAATCTTTCTGGAGTCATGGAGGCAGCACAGCCCTCTGAAATTATGACCCTCAAGTCAGCCTTAAACCTTCAACCAGCAGTTCCCAACCAGTGGTGCGCGACCCCTTTGGGGGTCGAACAACCCTATCACAGGGGTCACCCGATTCATAATAGTAGCAAAATTACAGTGATGAAGTAGCAATGCAGATAATTTTATGGTTGGGGCAGATAATTTTATGGTTGGGGCGGGGGTCACCACATCATGAGGAACTATATGAAAGGGTTAAGGCGTGAGGAAGGTTGAGAACCACTGATTTAAACAAAGCCAGTCTCCTCATAGCCAGATTGAACAGTTTTTCACTTAACTAGTGACACATGCTGGCCTTGAGCATGATGGTCTTTGACCTTGAGAAATCAGACAGGAACCCGGAGGGCAGTGAGCTTACCTTCATGAGGCAGTAACAACCCAGGAGGGGGAGAATGGGTACACAACTTGAAACTCTCAATCACGGTTGCAGAATTACACATGAAGAATGCTTGCAGTTGGTCTTCTTTTGTTGTGTATAGTAGTGTGTATAGTATTTTCATTGCTACTTCTTAACTGAAATTTTGCCACTGTTAGGAATCGGGCGACCCCTATGAAAGGGTGGTTTGACTCCCAAAGGGACCACGACCCCCAAGATGAGTCGGGCTGCTAACCACAAGGCCAACAGTTGGCACCTGTTGGCTACAGGAGAGACGAGGCCTGCTGCTCCCAGATGGACCGCCTCAGAACCCCAAAGGGCACTTCTAGGCTGTCCTTTAGGTCGACAGGAGGCAGAGTTTCCTTGACGGCAGTGAGCTTGGTGTTTGAGTTTTTGCTGTGTATGTGCTCAACAACAGAAGGAAAAGTAAAACATGATATCCGTCACTAGTTATTTTGGGGTTGCTTATTTTTGCTTTTATGACACAGCAAGTGTCTTTCCCTCTCAGTCTACACCACCACCCCCCCCCCCCATCCCATACTTGATTTCCTATGTGCCATTCAGCTGTCTCCGTTTCTAGACTGTGATCATGAATGTGCTACTGAGCACCCGTGAACATCGACCCTGGTCAGGTGGTTCTCATCGAAGGACAGCAGTCGGGGGGCGCTGAGCAAGGTGAGGGGTCGATGCAGGGCAGGGGAGGCAGGACATGACTGCTCTCAGCGGAAATGACATGGTGAGGTTCCAGACCGGCTCATGTTTCTCAAGCAGCTGTTGCTCCGATTGCTCCACATTTTGAAAATGGGATCACAGGAATAATAAGAGCGAAGCTTGAGTGGAGGCTTATGACCAACTTGCACTATGCAGAGGACACAACCGTCCTTTCTGAAAGTGGACGCGCCCTGGAAGCACGTGCCAATGAAGGTCAAGGACTGCAGCCTTCAGGGTGGTGGACAAGTCCAGGTGAGGAAGACTAAGATCCTCACAACCGGACCACTGTCGGTCACAGCAGGATAAAATGAGAAAAGACTGGGGAAATCTGCTGCACAAGACCTTTTTAGAGGATTGAAAAGCAAGGGGGGGGTGTCCTTTGAGGATTAAAGCACACCTGACCCATGCATGCCATGGGACTGTCAACTGTGGCACGTGCCTAAGCCCCCCGAGCAGGGGAGAGCAAGACGGAAGGAGAATCGATGCCTGTGAATGACGGTGCTGGAGAAGACTGCGTAATGAACCAGGGGCTGCCCAGAGGATAGGCACATCTGTCTTGGAAGAAGCACAGCCTGAACAGACCTTGAAAGTGAGGGTGGCGAGACTGTCTCGGGTACCGTGGATGTGCGGGGAGAGGCCAGGCCCTGGAGGACACCGTGCTTGGTGTAGCAGGGGGCAGTGAGATGGGCTGGCACAGGGCGGGGGGAGGTTGGTTCTCTTATACCCAGGGTCACGATGAGTCAGAGCTGACCCAGTAACATCTAACAATAAAACCCTGTATGCGGGAGCTTCAAAGGACTTACGGAAAAATGCAACAGAAAGACACAGGGATTTTGTGGGGGCCTCCCCCACCCCCACAAACCAACCTACACTGCCATCTTGTGGATCCCAACTCAGAGTGAGCCTCCCACACAGAGGTCATTCGCACTCTTGGGCTTCTGAGACTTCCAGTCTCTCAGGAAGCAGATAAGCCCACCCGGAGGTGAGTTTTGCAAAAGTATCCAGATCAGTGGTTCTCGACCTTCCTCATGCTGAGATCCTTTCATTCAGTTCCCCATGTGGTGGTGACCCCCCAACCATAAAGTTATTTTTGTTGCTACTTCGTCACTACTGATTTGCGATTGTTATGAATCGGGTGGCCCCTGTGAAAG
>PVJH01037058.1:0-18265 GCA_004026705.1 Nesogale talazaci | reverse complement strand
GAAGGGGCCCATCCATCCTGGTTTCCCCATATCTCCAGCTCCCCTCTATGCCAGTGAGACTTCTCCAGTCCATCTGGATTTGCAAGGTAGAGTTGGGACCATGATGGTTGGGGGACCATTTCATCTCTTTTAACTGATGCCTCCCAGAGCATTGCTTATGGATGCAAGCAAGATGAAATCCTTGACAACTTCAATCTTTTCTCCATTTATCATGCTGTTACCTATGAGTCCAGTTGTCTTCTTTACCGTGAGCCATAATCCCTCCTGAAGGCTGCAATCCTTGATCTTCATCAGCAAGTGTTTGAAGTCCTCCTTGCTTTCAGTGAGCAAAGCTGAACCATCTGCTTCTTGCAGGATGCTAATAAACCACGCTCCACTCCTCATGCCACATGCTTCTCCCTATAATCCAGGTTCTCACATAAAGATTGAATAAACAGGGTGAGAGGATACAGCCCTGACACACACCTTTCCTGGTTTCAAACCATGCTGCATGCTCTTGTTCTGTTCACACAGGTGCCTCTTGATCCATGTACAAATTCCACTTGAGCACATGAGTTGACTTGGAACTCCTGTTCTTCTCAAATCTATCCATACTGTATTATGGTCCACATAGTCAAATACCTTGGTATAACCAGGTAATGAACACAAGTAAATATCTTTCTGGTATTCTATGCTTTGATCCAAAATCCATCTGATGTCAGCCCTAATACCCCTCCCCCCGGAATAAGTACATATTAATAAAAGGTTAGTCAACAGCTGGGGTGAACAAAATTCTGGACATTTTTCTTGCATAAGAATTGCTTGGATTGAAAGCCATTGCCATTTTGAATACAGCTATGTTTTGCTGTCTGATTTCCCCTGTAGTTTTAGTTTGCTTATATCGCAGAGTAAAGTGATCCCTGTTGTTGATTCTTTTCCTTTGGTTATTTGGAACTTGAGAATTATCAATCCTCTACTTTTATATTCCTTGATCCAAAGGATGAGTGACATATAATTAAGAAAGAGAAGGATGACGATGGAAAACATGAACTCATTTTCCCCAGCTACGCAACTGGAGTGCTTTATTCAGGGAAGTCTATCTGAGTACTCCAATTTCATAAAATACCTGAAAGTTAATCACCACCAGATATGCTCACCAGCTAATGATAAAAAAAGATGCGCTCAGTAAATATCTACGGATATTATTAATGTACTCTGACAGACCCTGAGCTCATGAAGGGGGTCACACTGTGATGCCAGCAATTTGCCTTTGGCTGCAGGTCAGCAGTTTGAAAATACCAGCCGATTCACCGAAGGAAGGTGAGGTTTTCAACTCCGCTAAAGAGTTAGATTCTTGGGGCTGAGCCCTGGTGGTGTAGGGGTTGAGCGCAGGACTATGGCCCATGGGGCTTTGGTGGTTCAAATCCAGCAGCAGCTCTCTAGGAGCAAGGCTGGGCCTCCCACTCCCACCAGAGGACAATGATGCCCCCCCCAAAAAAAATAAAAGAGTTAGACTCTTGGAACCCGCCAGGGGTAGTTCCCCTTGTCCTACAAGGTCTCTGTGAGTCGGAACTCACTCAGGGACGGTGGGTTTGGTTTTTGATGCAATCTGAAAGGCTGTTCCAGGCTCACATGCAGCAGCACCACAGAGGACAAGCCTGGTGACGTGCTTCCATAAAGATTCCAGCCAAGGACATTCTATGCAGCAGTTTACCATGTCACACACGGGTGTCATGAATTGGAATCGAAGACACTAGGCCTGTTAGGGGAGAAGGATCTTGTCATGGATCTGGGGGGCATCAAAGATGAGTTCTGTTCTCTGGAACTGCATAGCAGGACAAAGGGGACATATGCTGACATCATCCCATCTTCTCCCCTGCTCTCAGCCCCAAGGGACTAGCCTATGTGGACCAGATACATATGCAGACTTGCCTTCTCTTTTCTTTAAAACAAACAAGCAAACTAGTCCCTGTGGTTTGCGTGCAAGTTTGCATGGCAAACAGGTTTTCCACTCAACAGTTCATGCAAATGTTGCGTCGTGATATGGATTGCAATTCCCATAAGGTGACATCACTCTTCCCACTTCCTCCCTCTGTTTACCATGTCAAATGGCCCTTCATTCCCGTCCATTTCTGCCACCTGGGCTTTATGCCCAGCCAAATGTTGTCCTTTTAATCTTGTGTGGTTGGTTGTTTTAAGTAATGTGTACTTCTCTGGCATTACAGTCCCACCTTCAGCCTTTCAGTTCTCTGGCTAAAAGCCGAGCCACAGGGAGTACCTTCATTTTGAGACCTGAAGAGTGTCTAAGGGCCTTAGGCTTAGAGGTCCCACCCGTCAGTCTCTGCTGGACCAGTAAGCCTGGTCTTCACCCTGTTGAGTTTTGTCCCACAGTTTCCTCTCAGTCCATCTCTGATCTCCTATGACTTTCCCTTCAGAGTGCTCGTAGAGGTAGCCGGCAGCATCTAGTTCTTCTGCCCCAGGTTTGCAGAGGCTGGAGTGCACATGGTCCTTTAGTCCCTTGGGCTGTCTCCTTGTGATGTTGGTGTTTTGTTTATTTGTTTCACTCCTCTCTATTTCCTTTGAGGAGAAACCAGTTGTTGCATCTTAGCTGGCTGCTCATAAGTTTCAGAAACCCAATCACTACTCACCAAATTAAGATGTAGGACAATGCCTTTGTGGCATACTCCCTTATGCCAATGGACCGCAGGTCTTGAGCCCTCAGGCCCATTGACTTGTTCCCTCAGGTGGTTTAAACAACTTTAGTTAGGGCTATGAGGTTTTCCTTACTTTACCTCCTGTATGTTTTACTATATTCGTGGATGTATTTACAACACACCTGATCACATATATGGAAACACTGTTGGCCTACACTACAGATGGCCTTTGGGAGACCAGGTGGTGTCGTGGTTACAGGTGATGGCTGAGATCTGTGTGTTAGCAGGTCAAAACCATGAGTACATCCATGGGAGAAAGACTGGCCTTTCTACTCCCATAAACCCTGCAGTCTTGGAAATAATCCGTGGGTCCCAGTGAGTCCCCAGGGACTCAGTGGCAGTGCATTTGGTTTGGTTTTGGTTGCATAGGACCTTGAATGTAGTGCCTCTGGTCTAATCCCACTCTTCCATCTTTGTATCTTTGCACCCTCTTGTAGATGAATTCTTGTTGTTTCTGCTAATGCAGGATTGTGGATGTAATAGTGTTTGCCTTTGTTGTCTATAACTCTCATGCACCTCTCCATGTATTCCTTTTCTTTTTGGTAATTTAATGGGAATTCTTACAGATATTATAACAATCTGCCATTCAGTTAGATCAAGCATAATTATACAATTGCTGCCACAATCCATTTCAAAACATTTCCTTTCTTCTTGAGTTCTTTGATATCAGCCCCCCTTTATCCTCTCCTACCCTTCCTAACCTCCCAAGAACCCTTATTATTACATTATATATTATTATTAGTGCATTTAGGCTTTCCCCCCTTATCTTACACCATCTAATGTATCTGTTCATCTACAATTCTGTTATTTGTTCCCCTTGATGGGGTAATAAAGTCATCATTGCTATTGTTTCCTCCTTCCCACCCTTTCCCTCACCTCCTCTTTACATACCCTCAGGGAATCATTATTTCTGTTACTGTTTCTGCAGGGTTTATCTATTTTGGATTTCATGCATAGAATGAACTTAATCATACAACTGCACATACGCAGGTCTAATAAGTTTAATGAGGTAAAACTAAGACCATAACAATAAGGGGAAGATATATTGAAAAACTAGAGGATAGTTATGTGTTTCATCAGTGCTTTAGGCACCCTGGATATATCATCCTTTCTGTGTGGTCCTTCTGTGAAGGATTGTCCAATTATCTTATAGGTGGGTTAGGGGTCTCCACGTTGTCTACACTCCTTCACTGTCAATTTGATTGTTTTCGAACTTCTGATAGCTATTCCCACTGACACCTCGTGATCACACAGGCTGGTGTGCTTCTTCCATATGGGCTTTGTTGCTTCCTGGCTAGATGGCCACTTGTTCAACTTCAAGCCTTTAACGCCCCACATATGATATCTTTTAGTAGCCGGGCACCATCAGCTTTCGTCGCCATATTTGCTTATGCATATCTCCCTTTTCTTTCTTTAGTGATGTTCTGTTGATCACCACCTCATTGTATATTGCCTTTCCTCGCAACCAAGTTAATGTGTCTACTATTCATTGTAAACCTTTCCTTGACTTCTTATCATTGTGAATTCATACAATATTTGCCCTTTTGTGATGGACTTATCTCCAGATTCATCCACATTTCAAGGCATTTGGAGAATATTTCCTTATTTTTTAAATGTTATTTAGAGCTCTGCCTGTGTGAACTCTGGGGAGTAGTGGTTAGCATTGGGCTGCCAGCTGCAAGGTCAGCAGTTGCAAACCACCAGCCACTCTTCAGGAGAAAGATGAAGCTGTCTCTTCCCATAAAAATGTAGAGTCTGGGAAACCTAAAGAGGCAGTTCCACTTTGTCCCACAGGCACTGACTTGATGGCAGGGAGTTTTTGCTTTCTTTATATGACTAACTATAATGGATACATCTTCACGTACTTGTTAGCTACTTGATGTTTTCATAGTTAAAATGTTTGCTCATGTCCTCAGCTCATTTGAAAAATTGGGTTGCTTGTTTTGGTGTGGCTGAGATCTTTTGTAAATTTTAAAGATTAGTTCCTTGCCCAATATGTTATGACACAGATTTTTTTTTCATTCTGTTGATTCTCTCTTGATGCATATACTGTTTACTTTTTAGAAGGTCTCAGTTATTTAGTATATCTTCTGCTGTTAGCATATTTAATTTTTTAAATTTTTACCTATTTATCTTGGGGGGGCATCACTGCCCTCTGGTGGGAGTAGGAGGCCCAGCCTTGCTCCTGGAGAGCTGCTGCTGGATTTGAACTGCCAACCTAGTGGGCCGCAGTCCTGCACACAACCACTACGCCACCAGGTTTCAGCCCCCTAATTTTTTTTCATTACTATTTATTGCCATAAATTAGGATCCCTAAATTTGCTCCTCTTTTTTTTCTTTGATGATCTTTCTAGTTTTAGATTTTATATTTAGGTCTTTGATCCATGTTGATTTGGTATTCAACTATGGTACAAATAAGTAGCTCTTTAAATAGCAAGCACCATTTTAAAAAGATACTATCTCTTCCTGCTTCATGGGTTTCCAGCCCTTTCTCAAATATCAACTGTTAATAGTGGGTGGGTTTGCTTCTGGGTTTGTTTCATCAGTCTATGTACACTATCAGATTGTTTTGACTACCATAGCTGGTAAGTTTTGAGGTCAGAGTACACAAGGCCTTCTACTTTATTGCTCTTCTTTGCTTTGCTTCTCTGGAATTTCTTCCCATATAAATCAGTGATCTATTTTTCTATCTCTTTTACCAATGATGATGGAATTTGGATAGGGACTGCATTATATGTGCAGATCACTGTAGATAGTACTGTCATTTTCACAATGTTGTCTTCCTATTCATGAGCATGGAGTATTCTTCCATTTATATAGGTGTCTTTGGGTTTCTTGTAGAAATGTTTTATCATTTCCTTTGTCTAGGTCTTTGTTTCTATTTTTCCTCAATAGTTCTATTTATTTCCTAAATAGTTCATTGTTGGAGTAGCTATTATAAATAGTATTGTCTTCCTGATTTCCTTTCAGAGTTCTATTTTTTTCATGTAGAGGAATCTGACTGATTTTTTGTATGTTGACCTGGTACCCCGACACTTTTCTGAATCATCGTTTTAGTTCCAGGAGCTTGCTTGTTGAGTCTCTGGAATTTTCTTTTTCTTTTTTTCCAATGATTTTACTGGGGGCTCTAGCAGCTGTTATAACATTCAATGCATCATTAGTATCAAGCATATTTGTACACATGTTGCCATCTTCATTTCAAAATGTTTTCTACCTGAGTCCTTGGTATAAGCTCCTCTTTCCTCCCTCCCCCCCACTTTTTAAGAATAATTTTCTTGGGGCTCATACATCTCCCATCACGATCCATACATACATCAATTGTATGTAGGCCACATTTGTACCCTTGTTACCATCATCACTCTCAAAACATCCTCCCTCCACCTAGTCCCCCAGAACCAGCTCCCCATATTTCCCCTCCCCTCTACCCCTCCCCCATGAGCTCTTAATAATTTACAAGTTGTTATTACCTTTTCATATTGTACACTGTCCAATGCGTTCCCCTCACCCACCCCCCATTGTCCGCACCAGAGAGATCATATGTAGATCCCTGTAATTAGTTCCCCCTTTCTACTCCACCATCCCTCCACCCTCCCAGTATCATCACTCCCTCCACTAGTCCTGAGGAATGATCTATCCTAAATTCCCCATGTTTCCGACTCCATTGTACATCCCCTGGTCTAGCTGGATTTGTCTGGTAGAATTAGGATCATGATAGTGGATGGGAGAAAGCATTTGAAAACCAGAGGAAAGGTGCACATTTCATTCTTACTACACTGTACCTTGACAAGCTCATCTCGCTGCAACTCCTCTGTAAGAGGATTTTCTGTCAGAACATATTATCTGCAAATATAGTTTTACTTTTTCTTTGGCAAGTTAGGCCAACTAGCCTTTTATTTCCCTCTAGTACCTTAATGCTCTGGCTAGGACTTTTAATATAGTATTAAGTGAGATTAAAGATAAAGGGTATTACAATGACTTATTTTTTTTTAAAGATAACTGGTTCCTGTTTGCAGGAATGTTTTTAGTCTCTCTCCACTGAGAATAATGTTGCCCATTAGTTTTGTGTATATGCCCTTAATTGTGTTGAAGAGTTTCCATTCTGTTCTTAATTTATCAGTGTTTTTATCAGGAATGGGTGTTGGATTTTGTCCAATGCTCTTTTATGGTGCTGACTATGACCGGATGGGTCTGTTCCTCTGTTTCATTTATGTGGGGATCATGCTCATTGCTTTTCTAATTTTGAACCATCCTTGCATATCCCGCATGAACCCCATTTAGTCACAATGTATTATTTTTTTTAATATGCTTTGATTTTATCAGGCAGGACTTTCTTGAAAATATTTGCATCTGGCTTATGAGGGAAAAATGGTACATAATTTTCTTTTGTAGTTATATATTTACTGATTTTTAAAATTCGGATGTACTTGCATCTCAGAATGATCTCAGGAGTACTCTGCCATTGTCTGTGTTCTGCAATAGTTTTCATATTACCTGGTATCAGATATTCTCTGAATGTTTGGCAGAATTCACCAGTGAAGTTGTTTGGACCAAGGATTTCTTCTCTCGGGAAGTTTTCAGGTCATTTTCTTCTTTTGTGATGAGTCTGTTCAAATTTTCTGCCTCAGATTATGTTACTTTGGGTAGATAATATGTTTCTTGACACTGCTTCTTTCTCCTACATTTTCAAACTTCTTCAAGTATAATTATTCATTATCCTTTTAATTTCAGTTGGTTCTGTTATGATGCTCATTTCATATAGATACCATTTGCAGCTTCTCCTTTGCTAAATTTGCCAACGATTTGTCAATTTTTAAATCTTCCCTAGGAACTAATTCAGAGTCTTATTGATTTTTTCCTATTGGTTTTCTGCTTTCTGTTTCATTTTTCCTTCTGAAATATTTCCTATTTCATATCTTGTAGTGACTGTACACTTTTATTTTGTTGGCCATTGTTTTTCTAACTGTTGGAGATGTTGGATTCAAGTATTGATTTTCTTTCTTTCTTCTTTTTCTCTTCTTTTTATATGTCTGCTTATTGCTAGAATGTACCCTCTGAGCATTGTTTTTGCAATGTTCCAAAGACTTTGGTATGTCCAGTTCAAGTAATTTTAAAATTCAGTGTTTTTTATCTCTTACTACCTGCTGGTTTTTAAGTACAGAATTAATAGTTTACATGCCGTTTTCGCCCACTCCCTCCACTTCCCTCCACTCATCCTTTGACCATCTTGTTGTTGAGTTCTGCTTTTAGAACATAGTGAACTGAGAAGATGCTTTTACGAGTTCAGTCTTTTGAACTTTATGGAGGCTTGTCTTATGGCCTAGCTCATGATATATTCTGGATAATGTTTCATGTATACCAAAAAAAAGTTTATTGTATAGTTGTAATGAGTGATTTGCATATATCTATGAGATCAAGTTGATTAATTGGTCTAGTTTTCCTTTGCAGTTTCTTTCCATCCTTCCTAGAAAGTGGTATGCTCAGATCTCTAGTTACTATTACAGTAAGGTGACCAGATGTCCCCCTTTTTAACAACTTAACAATGTCCCACAACTTTTTAAAATTAAAATGATTATATTACAATACTATTTTTGTGTTTTATGAAAATTTTTTGTTGCTCCATATAGACCAAATTTTTAATCAAAAATAACCCCTTGGGCTGAGCCCCGGTGGCGTAGTGGTTGTGTGCAGGACTGCGGCACACTGGGATGGAGGTTCAATTCCAGCTCCTCAGGAGCAAAGGCTGGGCCTCCTACTCCCAGCACTAGAGGGCAGTGATGCCCAAAAAACAAAAACAAAAAAAATAAAAAAACCCCTTCCCGCCCTGGGTCAATGGTGTTCGCTTAAAATTTGGTCACTTTATATTACAGAGTTGTCCATTGCATTCTTCAATTCTAATAGCATTTGACATATATTTTGAGATTATTTCGTTGGCTGCATAGACATTTATAATGGCAATATCCATTTGTTCAGTTGACCTTTTGATTATTATATAATGTCCATCTGTCTCCTTTTCTAGTTTTTGCCTTAAAGTTTATCTTATCAGAAACTAAGAGACTATTAGCGATTTGGTTTGGCTTCTCTCATTTTTTATGGGTAGTGGTTTTAATATATATATTTTCTATCTTTTGATCTTCAGTATATTTTGTTTTGTTTTGGGGGTGGAAATCACTGCCCTCTGGTGGTCGTGAGCGCTACCCAGTGCTGCTCCTGAGAGCCGCCACTGGATTTGAACTGCCAAGCCCACGGGCCGCAGTCCTGCACTCAACCACATATGCCACCGGGGCTCAGCCCTGATCTTCAGTATATTTTTGTCTTTGAGTCTAATGTATGTCTCTTGTAGACAGCATATTGATCTCTTTAATCCATTCTGCTACTCCCTGTTTCTTGACTGTGCATTTAATTAACTTACATTCAGTGGGATTATGCATAGGTATGAATTTAATGCTAAAATTTTGCTGTGTATTGTTCTGTGTGTGTGGTACTAATAGTTTATTTGTTCCTCGCATTTTTCTCTGCTGAGTTCGTTTTGCAGTTGGGTTTTCTTATTATTTCCTTCATTGCTGTTGCTTTTAGTATTTACTGAATCTTTATTATTTTCTTCTTTTTGCTTTAGTGAGGTTTATCGTTTTCCTTTGCTGTTACCTTGTAATTTATTACTACCTTCTCAAGTATAAGGGGAGAGATGAGGCGCCCTATGCCTATAAAGGTAACACTGTTGGAAAGCTACTGAGTTAGCTCTATCCTGTCCTATACAATTGCTGACACAACTGACTTGATGGCAGTGAGTCGGTATTTTGTTGTTGCCTTCCCAAGAACAAAACCGTCCATTCCACCTGCATTAGATGGACTCCCACTCCATGCGAAAGCTCTGTAACTATACCTTGTCTGCCCCCTTTTTGCATTGTGGTTTATAAATTGGCTCTCTAGTTTTCTGTTTTTACTTCTATAGGTTTATTTTTATTTCAGATGCTCCATCTCTTATTGGTAAGCAATCTGCTTATTTACCCTTTCCTTTGAAGCTCAGAGTTCCAGGGTTGTCGTCCATCTCTCGCTCACGTGGGTTCTTGAGTCATTGCTGTCTGTAGGAGTCTGGCTAGTGCCCAGTCTGCCGGCTTTGGTCCTCCTGGTCTCTGTTTTCAGGTTGAGCACACACAGTGGGAGGCACCTGCAGGACATCAGAGGGCAGGAGGGGGGAAGAGGCCAGGGTATTTACTCCTCTAGCTTCCCTCCTGTCAGGCTGCCATCCATGTTCCTCTTCCCAAGGCCACGGCTCCTGTTAGACGACCCTCTCTTGATTACAATCACCTGGTCTCTTGCCCTAGCGGTTGCCATGGCTTCCAGCAAGCGCTAGCCCTGGGTTGATGCCCCACCTGTTGGTTTCCCTTAATCCTTTGTAAAACAATCCCTCTTCGGGTATTCCCTTCATCTGCTTTTGAGTGGGCTCGACTGGTGCAGAATTTATTTTAGTTACTTCCAATGAAAGACAGCAATACATGACGACAGAGAAGGTGGGCAGCGCCTTAGCAAGGCAGAGACTGAGGCCGAGCAGCCAGCTGGGAGCCACAGGGCGAGTGAGAGCAAGCCCTTAAGGCAGGAACTTGGGTGCACAGAAGGAAGGAAAACAAGGACATTCTGAGCAGAAGTAGCAGCTTGGGAATAGGGGATTTTGTCATAGGCACTGTTTCTCAAAGCATGGCGCCCACACCTTCGGGAGGCAATGGCAGTGATCCAGCTCCTGTGGAAACTTCCAAATGAGAGAGAGGCAGATAGCAACCTGTCTTTGAACGCATCCTCTAGATACCTCGGAAATATTTTCAGCTTTGGGGTTCACTGGACGCAGCTGTTAGGCTTTCTGCCAACTTGGTGGTACCCATGTGGGGATGAAGGTGGAGACCTATCTGTCAATTAGGTGCCGGTCAGGTGGTGCCTCCTTGGGCAAGTGGCCTGTAAATAAGAATCAGGGAGGGATTCTCTGTCTGGCCCTTCATCCTCCCTGTCTGCTGAGATTTCGTGTCTGTCGCCAAGACTGGTCCCACATGGGCTGCTAACCCTCAGAGCCAACCTGGGAGGGCCAACACCCTGCCACGTTCCCATCAACCTGGGACCCATGTGGCTGTACCCACCAACCTGTGGGTACACCCTGCACCCTCCTTTAGTTTTTTTTCCCCATCGGCCTGTAGCTACAGAGTTTGAAGAGACTTACAGTTAGCATTGAGCCCCTGGACAGGGCTGATATGCCTTATTGATCTATAAGCTTCTTTGTGATGTATATATGAGTGTCACTGGTCTTGTTTCTCTAGACAGCCCAACTTAACCCACTGAGATAGGAGCCGCCATTCAGAAGTATTGCCATTAGATGAGTGATATGATTGAAAAGGCCAATAGGTCCAGAGAATGCAGGGCCCTATAGATGTGTGTGTGTGTGTGTGTGTGTGTGTGAGAGAGAGAGAGAGAGAGAGAGAGAGAGAGAGAGAGAAAGCACTCACATGTGAACACAAGTATACTTAAGCAGTGTTGCTCATAAATGTGCAACTTTCCTCTAGTTCTTAAATGCTTCCTCCCACCCATTATCATGATCCCATTTATACCTTACAAATCTGGCTAGACCAGGGGATGTACACTGATACAAATATATAAATAGGAGCCGGAAGCATGGGGAATTCAGGACAGATCCCTCCAGGACCAGTAGTGAGAGTGGTGATACCACGAGTGTGGAGGGAGGGTGAAATAGAAAGGGGGAACCAATTGCAGGGATCTGCATATAACCTCCTTCCTGGGGTACAGACAACAGGGAAGTGGGTAAAGGGACACATTGGACAGTATAGGATATGACAAAATAATGATAATTTGTAAATTATTAGGGGTTCATGGTGGAGAAGGTAGGGGAAATATGGGAAGCTGATATGGGGCCTAAGTGGAAGGAGGCGGTTTTGAGAATGATGATGGCTACAAATGTGCAAAAGTGGACTGCCTACAATAGATGTATGTATTGATCATGATAAGAGTTGGATGAGCCCCCAATAAAATAATTTTTAAAAAAAGAATGCAGTTGGAGGTAGGAAGATCATCTTCCAAGAAGACAGGATGCCAAGTCAATGTTTTTCAGCTGCAGCACTATGACTATTTCGGGTGGGCTAACAGTCACCTAGGATCCCGAGTTTGGCTTAAGGCCTCAGAATATGCATTCCTAACAAACTCCCAGGCCAGGTCATTAGTGCTGGTCCAGGGACCACGTTGTAAAAACCTTTGCCTTAGAGGCATGATGACCTTAAGAATAGCTATGCGATGTGTTAAACAAAGTGGAAGGTTTGATCCAGGACACTTATTCCAGCTGTGCCCCTCATGGCTATGGGGTCCCAAGAAAAGACCCAGGGCTTCAGTGTTTCCACGTGTCAAACAAGTGGGTTGGACTAAATGCTGCTTAAAATATCTGCCACCTTGAAGATCCTTGACCCTGCAGGGTGAGGCTGGTCACCAGGCCATGGATAGCCTCATAGCATCTCACTGGGGAAGGCCAGCAGGTCTTGGGACTCCAAAGGCCCTTCCTATACCTGAGATTTTGTCTTTAATTCTGGTCCAAAGACCAGGCAACTGTTGTGAGTCCAGGACTCAGTAGGCTGGGTGACCCATGGCCCAGTTCTGCTAGAACTGAGGGACTTCTCAGGATGTGCCAAAGTCGGGTAGTCCAAGACAAAAAAGAAAATGAAAGAAAAAGATAAATTGAGTATGCATTTCTGCTGTCCCTTCCAGACTGTAGGCTGCCTCTGAGCCAAGAGGCCAGTCTTTCCCATGGAAATCCTACTTCCTCTTTCCGTCCACATAATCAAAGCTCTCAAGTTCAGGACAGCCACTTAGAGGGGGAAACAGGAGAGGGAAAGTGCAGTGATAAAAGCAGCCAATAAGAAGACAGTTCACCCAGGATCTAATCCAATCAATGCCATGTACGTCAATGCCGTGGTTTGACTGTTACAAGCCCTGTTTTCTTCATCTGTCACACAAAGGAATGGATACCGGGGAATGTCTCCATGCCAAAGTGATTCCACAAACAGGAAGTGTCCTCCTGCAAGAGAGTACACACAGAGAGCCAATTATGAGTCCTGACACTACTGCTCACAAGCCACTTGAACTTGGACAAGTCACCCAACATTTCTGAGTCTTAAGTTCCTCATCAGTAAAATGAATATATTCTTTCTGTTTCAGGGACCTTTTTAAGGATGAAGTAAAATATATATTTATGTTTTAATGAACAGGTCATTTTATTGGGGGCTCTTTCAACTCCTCTAACAATTTAAACATCAATTATATTAGGCATATTTGTGCATATGTTGACATCATTCTTCTCTAGATTTCCCCCCACCCTTGTGATCTTGATAAATTATAAATTATTATTGTTTTCATATCTTACCCTGGCCACTGTCTCTCTTCCCCCATGGTTTCTGTCGTCCGTCTCTCTGGAGGGGGAGGAGGTGGTGATGTGTTGATCATTGTGATTGGCCCCCCTCCTCTCCTCACCTTCTCCCTACTCTTCTGGTATTGTTACTCCCAATCTTGTTCCTGGGTTCCATGTGTCGTGAGCTCTTATCTCTTACCCATACGTGGTATAGCCTACAGTGAAAGGCAACACTGGGGTCATGATATCAGGGGATGAGGAAGCCTCAAGGAGCCAAAGGAATATTTATTGTGTGTTTCGTCAGTGCTGTACTGTGCCTTGGTTGATTCATCTCTTCCTGTGACCCTTCTGTCAGGAGATGTCCCGTTGTCTACAGATGGACTTTGGGCCTCTGCTCCGACCCCCCTCCCTCATTCTCAACAGTATGTTTTTGTTTGTCTGTTTATTATGGGTCTTCTGATGCCTGTTATCTGATCCTGTCAGCCCCTCATGATTGCACAGGCTGGTGTGCTTCGTCCATGTGGGCTTGTTGCTTCTCTGCTAGTTGGCTCCTTGTTTAAGTTCAGGGCCCCGGATGCTATATCTTTTCATAGCTGGGCACTATCTGCTTTCTTCACCACATTTTGTCTTCAGCGATTGTGCTGGGCGGGTCAGCATGGCAGAATGCCAGGTTGTTAGAAATAAGTGTTCTCGCCCTGAGGGAGGGCTTGAACAGAGGTCCAAAGTCTGTCCTCTATCTTGGTGTATTGCCATATAAATATATGTACCTAGGCCAATACTTCTATTGTTATGAATTAATGTATTTACATATATACATACCTATGCTTATACCTCTATACATAGCTTTGTTTCCTGGAGTTTTCCTCTGATTCCTTTTACCTTCCTTCTGCCCCACCATCACGCTTGCCCAACTTCTGGCTCTTAGTACTTCCTCTCAGCTAGATTGCTTTTGCTCCAACACCCCCAGGATCTCTATGTCCTCCTCATTGTTGGTTTGAATTCCTAGTTGTTCCCCTGTCTATGGTATTGCTTGCTTACCACACCCTCTCCCCCACCGCGGGGAGGGGGGGGTGTCTCCTCTTCCCTTAGGCCCTCAGGGGCTGTTGCTCCTCTTGGTCTTTATTCAAGCTTGCTTCCCAAGCCTATCTTACATAAGTAGGAAAACCAACAATAATGCAGACCAAAAAGAAAGAAAAGGTTGGGGGGAAAATTACATAATTCCAGGTATGTCCACTGACCTTTGTGGTCCAGGATAATTCCAGGAGCTGTCCCTCCTAACCTGAAGGCTATTTGGGGGATCTTTAGGGCATTTGTAGCTTTGCTTTGTTCCCATTGCTGATCTGTTTGAAGTGAAGTCACGTAACCACATCTGAATTGCCCACAGCGATCCCGGCTGTCAGGATAATTCCTTACCCCCCAGAGCCTGTGGCTCTAAAGCACTCTCCAGAGAAATAGCGTGGAGGTTCACGTCCCTGCGCGTGGCGTGGGACCCCAGAGCCCAGTGGCTGGGCAGAATATGTAGGTAGGGAAGCAAGGCTGACTTTGGCCATCTCCTCCCCAGTCCCGTGCCACAAATCCCCAGGTCACTGCTGAAGACATTATCTGCTTCCAGTGCCTGAGATGAAATCTGCCCAGCGGGAGTTTAGAGAGATGAGGGCTCACCAGGTAGTCATTCTCAAGGCTGCTGGGAGGTGATTTTTGATGGGAGTCTTGAACAATAAGCAAGAGCATTATTGGAGCAGGGATCACATTTTCTTTCCAGATCTTTATTAGGGAAGGAGAACTTCCCAACCCTAACCCCTCTGTGTTCTTGAGGGCTTCCGCTTCCCCAACCACCGAAGTCCCTCCCTCTCAGATTCATCTCGGATCATCACCCCTACACACCCTCTCACAACCTTTTCGTTGTTATTTCTGTTTCGTCCTGTTTTTTGTTGTTGTTGTTGCCATGTTCAGATAACTTTTCTGTCCCTTTCTAAATTCAGTTAAGCAAAGCAGCAGTCCCTACTCCCACACCCTGCAGGCAGTTCTTTTTTGTTTGTTTTTGTTTTCTCTTTTAAAAAAATCATTTTATCAGGGGCTCATACAACTCTTAGAACAATCCATCCATACATTCATTGTATGCAAAGCACATTTGCACCTTTGACCCCATCATCTTTCTCAACACGTTTTCTTTCCACTTTAGCCCCTGGTATTGGCTTCTCCTGTTTCCATCCCCTCCCCGCTCACTCCTCCCTCATGGATCCTTGATAATTTATAAACTATTATAATGTTGTCTTGTCAAATGCTGTCTGATGTCTCCCTTCACCCACTTCCCCGTTGTCCGTACCCCAGGGAGGAAGGAGGCTATATGTAGATCCTTGTAATTGGTTCCCCCTTTCTACTGCACCCACTTTCTACACTCCTGGAATTGCCACTCTCACCACTGGTCCTGAAGGGATCATCTGTCCTGGATTCCGCATGTTTCTGGTTCCTAACTGTACCAGTGTACATCCTCTGGTCTTATTGACTTTGAAAGATAGAATTCAGATCATGATTGTGGGAGGGAGAAAGCATTTTAGAACTAGAGAAAAGATGCATATTTCACCATTGCTACATCGTGCCCTGGCTGGCTTGTCTCCTCCCCAGAACCCTTCTATAAGGGGATGTCACTTCCCCTGCAGATGGATCTTGGGTCCCCAATCTGTACTCCCCCTCATTGATAATGATATAATTTTTAGTTCTTGGATGCCTGATATCTGATCCCTTTGATGCCCTCATGATCCCTCTGGCTGATGTGCTTCTTCTATGTGGGCTTTTGTTGTTTCTGTGCTAGATGGCCGCTTGTTTACCTTCAAGCCTTTAAGACTCCAGATGCTATATATTTGATAGCCGGGTGCCATCAGCTTTCTTCATCACAATTGATTATGCACACCTTTGTCTTCAGCAACCATATCAGGAAAGTGGGCATGTAATGATAGGGTTTTTGTTCTTGATGTCTGATAACAGCTTCCATTGATACCTTGTGGTTACACAGGCTGGTGTGCTTCTTCTATGTGGACTTTGTTTCTTCTGAGCTGTGTGGCCACTTGTTTATCTTCAAGCCATTAAGACCCCAGACTTTATATCTTTGGTAGCTAGGCATTGTCAGTTTTCTTCACCACATTTGCTTATACACACATTTGTGTTCATTGATTATGTCAGGAAGGTGAGTACCTAGGAATGCACATTTAATACAAATAGACCTATTTCCCCATCATATCTAAGTATATTTACATATGTCCATGCCTGTATTTATACCTCTGTAAATGCTCTCTGCCTCCCAGTTCTTTCTCCTGTTTCCTTTTAATTTCCTCTTGTGTCCCACTATCATTCTCATCCTTCATTTGGGTTTTAGTAATTTCCCTCTGTTACATTACTCTTGATCAATCCCTGTCATGTTTCATGCACCCACCTTGCCACTGATTTTGGATCACTTGTTGGTCCCTTGTCCCTGGGATGGTCAACACCACCTCCTTTCCCCCACCTCCCCACCTCCCATGTCCCCCCAGAACCATCAGTCCCATTGTTTTCTCCTCCAGACTGTTCATTCAGCTCATCTGATCTAGACAGACTTGCGGAGATAATAATGTGTACAAAAAGCCAAGATATCATAAGATGAAAAAACAAAACAAAAGAATGATAACATAAAGACAATGTCCAGAAAAAATATATGCACAAGTAAAAAATAAGTAAATAATAACGACAAAAGAAAAACCTGTAAATAGTTCAAAGTCTGGTCATTGGCCTCCAGGAGTATCCCCCAGTTGAGTCCGATGAGGTGCTACACCCTGGCCCCAAAGTATATCCTTGGCAGCTCTTTAGCCTCTTGAAGATACCATCATGTTTTAACCAAGGAAAGCTTCATGAGTCAAGATGCTGACCCAGAATCACCCAGAAAAGGAGGGAGGAGAAGTGACCAGAGATGGAACTTGTTCAACTTGTTCAACTGTAGAAAAGATCACAGCCATACATTTATTTCTCTTTATAGTATCTGATGTACCGATGTTTAAAAAATTTTTTTTGTTACCGTTGAGGTAGAAACAACGTTAAATGTCAGTGGTGTGGCCAGGCCAGCTAATAGCAGCACAAGAGAGGAGGCCTTGTCCTCCTTCCAGACTTTCTTATCGCCCTTTCCCGCACACGTGCGATGGAGTCTGTTTCATGCTCCTGCCTGCGCGTGTCCTGAAAACAAAAACATCGGCCAAGAGCCGCCGGCCTGCTGAGAGCAGGGGGCCGGTGTTCCTGTGAGCATTGTCAGAGGACAGGGCCTGCAGGGGTAGTGAGTCCACTAAGGTGGGAAGTCTCACCACGTCTGTCCCTTCCCGGTAGGAAGGGAGGCTTCTCAGCCTTGAGCACCTGCAGCGCAGGGAGTATGAAGGGGAAGCCCAGTGGAGAGCTTCCCATGTGGAAAATTGATTGCAGAAATGAGCATCCTTCGATGTGAGGCTGCCCAGGGTTAAAGATTCTGACAACATTTTTGAGGCAGCATATGAGTCAGTAATGGATGACATCTCAGTGAAAAGAAAACAAGAATCCCCACAACTGGACCAATAGGCAATATCATGATAAGTAGAAAAAAGACTCAGGTGAACAACATTTTATTTTATGTGGACCCACAATCAGCACACATGAAAGCAGCAGTCAAGAAATCCAATGGACACTTCGCATTGGGCAAATCTGCTGTAAAAATACCTCTTTTAAAGTGTTAAAATGTAAGAATGTCACTTAAATGACTATAGTGCGCCTGGCCCAAACTGTGTTTTTTCCAATCACCCCCAAGCGTGGGGAGTTGGACAGTGAATAAGGACGGTTCAAGAAGAACTGATGCATTTGAATTATCATGTTGGGGAAGCGTATTGAAAGTATTGTGCCAATTGCCAGAAGAACAGACAGATCTGTCTTGGAAGAAGTACGGCCAGAATGTTCCTTTGGAGGAAGGTGGGTGAGACTTTGGCTCATTTCCTTAGGACTCAGGATGGCCCAGACCCCGGAGAAGGACATCTGCTTGGAAGGGTGCTGGGTCAGAGGGAAACAGAAGGAGCCTCAATGCGATGGACTGAGCGGGGGCTAAGGACTGGCACAGGACCAGGTGGTGTATTGTTCCATTGTACACAGGGGTCACTGTGAGTCATCAGAACCAACCGGAGGACACCGAACAACAACA
>PVJH01037057.1:0-18316 GCA_004026705.1 Nesogale talazaci | reverse complement strand
AAAAAACAAAGCATAAAAGTAATTCAGAAAAAACTAAAGCAGCGCTCAGTTTATTTACTTGAAAACTCCAAATCCAAACATACTGCCTTCAAGTTGATCCTAATTCATGGCGATCCTATAAGACAGAGTAGAACTGCCCCAATGGGTTTCTAAGACTATAAATCTTAAATGGAATAGAAAGCCTTACGTTTCCCCCTCTTTACTCAAAGTCCTCTTTAAAGCATCAGATTGAGCTTTACAAGATACCATCTGCTGAACTGTCATTAAAAAATTGTATTTAGATCCTGAAGGTGGAGATTGTCCCTAGTGCATGTACGTCCCAGTTGCAATGTTTCCCCTCTGTTTTTTAAGGTATTAGAATGTGCCGGCATCTGTGGGGAGGTGTATAGCTATTTATTTATGAAGAAAGGGTCTTTGAAGCGGGATCGCTGTGTTTGAGGATTGTTGTATGAAGCAAGGGGTCCCAGAGGTCTGACTGTGCAAAAGGTTTCTCTCTTTTATACAGAGAGGCTAAGCCTTATCAGCATATTTTGGGCTTCCCATGTTCTGTTTGGAAGTTGAGGTTTGCATGACAATTTAATTTCCAAGAGAATAGCTAGTTTCAGGCACAGTGTATTATAAGCACAGGTCGCAGCATTCTTGACAAACTCTCTGTACACTTTTTGCAACACTCAAGGACATGTCTCTTCTGGTACACAAGTTTCCAGTGGTTACTTTTGTGATAAAAATGGACTGTCTGCGGGCTGAACCCTGGTGGCATAGTGATTGTCCGCGGGACTGCGGCCCACGGGTTTGGAGGTTCAAATCCAGCAGCAAGACTTGGCCTCCTGCTCCCACTACCAGAGGGCAGTGATGCCCCAAAAACCAAAAAAAATGGACTGTCTGCAGTAGTAGTAGCTTTCCCAGGAGACCAGATCCATTGGGTGTTTGCATGTGTACATAAGGTGTTGTCTCATACCGGTGTAGAGGTATGATATCCTGGTTATGTCAAATGTAGAGTCCTTTTTTTCCCCTGGAAAATTCCACGTAAGGAAAGGGCTATAAGAGTCCTGCTTACACAGTGGCTTAAGTGTTGGGCTGCAAACAAGGATAGGGCTCTTGATGGACCAAGACATTGTAGATTACTTCTCTCTCCTGAAGAATGATAAGAAGACATTGTAGATTACTTCTCTCTCCTGAAGAATGATAAGAGGAAGAGTGGGACACAGCTTTCACCCGACATGTAGAATCTGAAGCTTATTTTGTTGTTGTTGTTGTTTTGGGGGGCATCACTGCCTCTGGTGGTCATGGGCTGAAGATTATTTTGATGGTAGCAACTGGCATCCTTCCATGGGATTGGAAGTTGATGAAACCGTCGGCATTGGCGTGTTGACCCAGGTGATGATGCCTGGGCTGAAAATGCAGCAGAAAGGGTTGGTCCAGGAGAAGATGTCTGTGAATGAATGGTGCAAAACTGTCTCCAAGTTGGAAATTGTTATGAACTTGCTTCAGCAAGATGCCAGAGTTTCCCCTGGTTTGCCTTACGGTGATACCACAGACATAGATTATTTGCATCTCTGTTTACAGAAGGAATTTTGGAAACAAAGGGACTACACCAATCTCGTGTCACCCCGGAGTGTACAAGACAATATAGATAGAGGGTGGGAGTTAAAATGCCGGCCTTCCACCCTGAAGGAGGCAGAGGCATCCCTGTCTTACAGCTATTACTGGGCGTTGCTGGGAGTTCAGACAGCACCGGTCCAGTGAATGCACCCGCTCGGGCGATATTTCTATCACAGAACTTCTGGCTAAGATAAGACTCAAAGCACTGACCAAAAATATACACTCCAATGACAATTCCCAAGTCACATACAAAGAGGAATCTGGCAATGACCAGTTTCTCAAATTGTACCCCAGTTACCGGTGCAGACAGTCACGTGTATGTCTGCTAAGCATCGTGGCAGTTGAAGAACCCATTGTAGGGCAACTCACCCGGAAAACAACCTCTGCCAATGAGGGGCATCAAGTGTGGGTCAAAGGTTTGGTCCCTGGTCAGCTCACAGCCAGCTTCTATAGTCAGTTTGATCCCTAATCCAGGAAGAAAAGAAGGGGGGTGGGGAGCGGATGCCTCACTGAGCTCCCTCCCTGAACTGGCAATCCCGCAGCCATTCTCATGGGTATGTTGCCTTCGACAGTTTTTTTTCCCTCCTGTACCTCCTGATGAAACACATGAAGGAGACGGTACTGCGTGCCACAGGCTTAGTACAAGCAAATAGACAGGATGTACCAGAAATGTTGAAGAAAACAAAAAAAAAAGCCCCTTGGCATCCAGTCCATTCTTTCTCACAAGGGAAATTACAGCGGAAGCCTGTGAGTTTCCGGGGCAAGGATGCATGTCGGCAGCACTGTGGTGACAGGACAATAAACGTTTGGCCGCTTTGTCACCGTTGAGGACAAAGGAGATGCTTCCTGGCGGGTCATCTCTGGCCCAAGAGCAATCTCCAAGGACAAGCAGAACGTGGTGGGGCGTGGACTGCTTTGACCAGAGGCGAGGTCCCTTCAAAACCGAGATCAGACAGTGCTTTCTCAAACGGGGGCACTGCACGCTCTGCTTCCTTATCGACCTGGGCATTGTAACTGCTTCATGAACTAACCATCAGAGGTGGCCCGCATGAAAGTAGCTGCTCTCATTCTGAAGCCGACGGTGGGCTAAGGAACCCAAACAGCAGCAAGCCCCTCCTTACTGGCAAGAAACTAGCCAGGAGTAAGTAGCAAGTCAAATGGCATCTGGCTGCTATACGTTGGAGAACATTTACCTGTCCAGGGATCTCTGGTGTCGCAGAGGATGCAGCACTAGGGAGACTCCAGCAGTTATGTGCAGCCATCACAGGGTGCCTTTATGTGTGGCCGCGTTATTTCCAAAAGTTTCACACAATAAAATAAAGTTGCTGTTTTCCTTCTTATTTCCTCTGTTCTGCCTACAGAGTCCAGTGGGACATAGATGCCCCATGTATTTTTAAAAATTTTATCTCACCTAACAATATCGTAGCATGGCTTAATGATTCAGCATGCACTCTATTACTGAAAAACCTCATACCACCCAAATCTAACCAACATAAGTGGGTCATGAGAGAGTTAAAAATCTGTGTGTGTGTGTGTGTGTCTCTCTCTCTCTCTCTCTCTCTCTCTCTCTCACACACACACACACACACACACACACACACACACAAGCACACATGCACAAACTTTATGCTCTAAGGATAAAAACTTTTTCTGTTGCTTTCACAAAGCTGCTGTTAATTGGAGGATTAGAAGTTGCTTGTAGAACCAAGCTTTTCCCTAAGTATTTTAGAAGTTTATGGAATTAGGTCAATAACCCTTCGATGTTTAAATGCATTGGGCCCGTTTTTCAGGACTCTTCTAGTGTACGGAAATGAAAGGGGGATTGTTTCCTTCCAAACCCTGCCAAGCTTGTGAAGAGGGAGGCTGCCTGTCCGCTGTCAGAGTCCTTGGAAGCTGGAACTTTGGAAGAGACTTGGAAGCCGCTACTTGCGGTTGTTGCTTCCTTTTGAGAGCTTTCACGCACATTCTAAAATTATTATGTTTTCTTTATCTTTCAAGGAGCATCTAAAGACTATCGATGAGGAAACCAATGCTTTTTTGGACTCTATGTTTGGACCTCGAGGTGAGTGAGTACAACATGACACCTTCAGACGGAACAAACACAAAGAAGAACGCATTTGATTATAGAAAAGCTTTATGTGAAGTTCTGAGCTCTTGGAAATGACGTGGTGCTTCAGCACTTTGAAGGCTCTGTTCCTTCCCCCCGTGGGGTCCTTCTCCCAGAATACACAGAAACCCCCATCTCTCCCTTTCAGGCTCCTCCTGGATTTAGAGAGTCTGCCCCGGACGTACGAGTCGAATGTGATACAGTCCCTCTGGTGTGTCTCTGGCTATCAGAGCAAAACTGTAGCTCTCCTTCTGGACCAGTGGTCTCAACCTTCCTCGGGCTGCGACTCCTTCATACAGTTCCAATTTTCTTTGCTACTTCGTAACTGTCATTTTGCTGTTGTTATGAATTGGGCCACCCCTGTGAAAGAGTCGTTTGACGTTGCCCCCAAGGGGGTCACGACCCACAGGTTGAGAACCACTGTTCTAAACTCCTCTCCTCCTTTCCGTACCACCATTCACCATATACATCCCCTTACTTCTACAGATAAAAGCCCATTGCAGATGGGTGAGTCTTCTCAGCCAGGGTCGTGAGGTTGGTTTGGGTCTTAACTGCTCTTCTCTCTCCCTTCATTTTTACTGATTTTTTACAATCAGTAAAAATAACACCTTAAAAAACCCTAACTCTTTGTGTGGCAATCTTTTTTTTTAGCTCTCTTTTTCCCAAATAATATTTTTATTGACATAGCTTGCTCATTCTGATATATCCCTCCCTTTCCCACTTAAGGATTATATACCATACACACTCATGTATAAGCTGAGTTTCTCAGCACTTTTTTTTTTTGGGGGGGGGAGGGGCATCACGGCTCTCTAGCGGTGGGAGTAGGAGGCCCAGCCCCACTGCTGGAATTGAACCTCCATCCCAGTGGGCCGCAGTCCCGCGCACAACCACTACGCCACCGGGGCTCAGCCCCACAGCACTTTTTTAATGCAAAAAGGATATGTAGGACCCAATCTCTGCCTCGTGCAGCATAGAGTCTAGAAGAGAAGGTAAAACTAACACATCTAAAACTTTGAATGACAGAGTTCTGTTATTCAGTCCCATCGGATGGGGCTATATAATTGTCAGTGCCATCAACTCCCTACTCCCCCACCTTACTCCCCTAGAAGTTTGCTTAAAAACCCCCCTGGGCTCTAAGACACACTTTTCATGCCCTTGCACTATCCAGCCCTATCGTGCCTCGCCAGCCAGCCAACCAGTGAGCACTCCTCCTCACTCACTTTGTACATCAGTCCCTCCAAGGTGTAAGAGTCCCTGTGCTTGAAATTCCTCATTATCCCCTACTGCCCCCACCTCCACCCATCCCCGTGATTAAGCAGTTCTCACAGTCCAGGTATCAGCATAAACCTTACCTTCTGGTTTTTGTTTGTTTGTTTGTTTGTTTGTTTTTTGGGGGGGGCATCACTGCCCTCTGATGATCGTAGGAGTTACCCAGTGCTGCTCCTGAGAGCCGCCACTGGATTTGAACTGCCAACACCACGGGCCACAGTCCTTCACTCAACCACCTACGCCACCGGGGCTCAGCCCAAACCTTACCTTCTGAGATAGGATGTCCCTGGTATTCTAGCTAAAGTAGAACCCCCATTTTCTATTTCAATTTCTGTTTACTTTCTTCACGGACTTTATTGTGACTATTATCTCTTCTAACAGGGCAAGAACCACGACTGTTGTGCTTGTCAGCTCATCATTTTTATCCGGTGGTCATTGTATCACCGGCCCAGGAAGAGATTCCATTTTTAACTTTTTTCAATTAAAAGCCAGTTGCCCATCCTTGACCCTACCTCCTGGCCACCTCCCGTGTGGGGGAGTAGAACAGTGCACCATGTTTTCAAATGGCTGCTTCTTTGGACCTAGATGGCCAGGTCTTGCTTCAGAGGCCCCCTGGGTGGGCTTTCCCCATCAAGTTTCAGTTCGCAGCCAAGGTTTTAACCATTTGTGCCACCCAGGAACTCCGGGGACAGATTAAGCACCATGCATTGTACAAATGAATGGCTGAACTCTGGACAGCAGGTCTCATTTTCCTTGAGCCTCATAGGTTCACTCACTCACAGTCACTGCTGCCGAGTTGATGCCTACCCCTAGTGACCTATAGGACAGGGGAGAACTGCCCCCTCTGGGTTCATAAGACTGTAAATCTTTGCAGGAGCAGAGAGCCTCATCTTTCTCCCACAGAGTAGCTGGTGGTTTTGAACTGCTGACCTTGTGGTTAGCGGTGCAACTTGTAACCACTGGCTCCCAGGGCTCCTCATTGTTCATAACCCTGGAAAGTTCATAATTACCCTCAGGTTCTTGCCTCAGTACTATTGGGTGGCGGGAAAATAGTAGTGCTTCTTGTGTCTCAGACTCATTCAACAGACTCACTTAGAGGCTTAGGGATCATTTAAATAATTCTCTAGTTTCTATTTTTAAGGGAATGGCTTTATATTGTTCAGTATGATGTAATGATGTTCAGTAAATGTAGAGGTTTTTTTTCCTTTATTTTAAAAATACCTTCACGGGGCGTAAGTGGTTGAGTGCGGGATTGCGGCCTGTAGGCTTGGCAGTTTAAATCCAGTGGTGGCTCTCAGGAGCAGCACTGGGTAGTGCCCACAACCACCAGAGGCAGTGGGCCCCCCCAAAAAAAATACCTTCACATGGTCTATTGTCATTCTGGAAAGTAGACAGAGCACAGCCTCTTTAATATTCTGTTCTTTAATATTTATTCTGTGGTTGTGGTGGGTAGGAAAGAGAAGGGCTTGGATGAGATGGCATCCCCCTCAGACTTAGGCATGCAGGTCACAGGCAGGAACTGAAGTGTCTTTGTGAATGCAGCTGTGCATTGCACACTTACACAGCACAGAGTTAATCGATCGACTCTCTGAGCCAGGTTCCAAGGGGAACCTGCCATCAGTAAGAGCATGCAGGATCTGGAATCAGATAACTATGGGGTAGGGATGGGGTTGTCATTGTTTACTCAGCTGACTGTTTCTTACAGCGTTTTCCTTGTAGCAAAAGGATTGTAAAATAGACTATTAACCAAATCAGATGACCTCCTCAGTGACAGGATGTCTGACATCCCTTTCCCTTTTCTAAAAATGACAAGAGGACAAGTAGGCTGGCAAGCCACCTATCAGACTTCTCATTGTTCCCTGGTGTTTTCAGATTTTTCCTATGTGATATTCGAGCCATCAAGGATAGTGTTCTGGGCACATACAGAGCTAACGCTTTCCGAATCTCAAAGATAACAAGTGTCAGTTCCAGCATGTATTCTCACAGTTTGGTTGGGACAATTCTGATGGTCTTTGACAGCAATAACTAGCATTTACAGGCCATTGACAAAAGAAAAGACTCCAGATGTTGTATTCATCTTGCAATTTGCCCTTGACTCAGAGGGTCAGCGAATACGTAATTGATGAACGTTTGTCTTCATGCAGTCCTAACTGGATGCTAAGTTAGAAGTAGAGAGAGGATCTGTAAGACCCAATCTCTGCCTCGTGGAGCATGGAGTCTGGAAGAGAAGGTAAAACTAACACATCTAGAGCTATTGAAAGTCATGTAAGTGCTAAACCCGTCAGGCGTTTTGGAAGTCTACTGGAACAAAGTGGCATAGCAGGGGTAGCTCCAACAACAGACATGCATTCTCACACGGTTCTGGAAGTGCTGCACGGGAATCTGCACCACGCCACTCACTCCTACCTTTGAGTAGTTGCTTGCCATTCATGGCATTCCTCCACTTGTGGAACCAACACCCTAATCTATGCCTCTGTCTTCCTGTGGTATTCCAGTGCTCTCTGGGCCCCTGTACCCTTTATAAGGACAGCAGTCATGGAATTTGGGACTCATCCTAATCTAGTGTGACCTCCTCTTAACTTGATGACATCCGCAAAGACCCTGTTTCCAAACAAGGTCACATTCATAGGTGACCCAGGGCGTTACTTTCATCCTAGCAGTCTTTGGGGAGGGGATGGTGGTACAATTTAACCCACACTATGGAAATAGCAGGAGGTCGGGTGACAATTTACGGAAAGTTCTTAATTTGTATTCTCTGCCGCTCAGTGTTTCTCAAATGTGAACTGGGAATAACAATGTCACTTATGTGATATGGTGATTTTTAAGGATTAAATACCGTATGCGCTCATTGATAAGTTTGCAGAACATTTTTAATGCGGTTTTTGTAGTAAAATTAGGTGCCTCAGCTAATACTTGGGTTGGCTTATACTCGCGTATATACGGTAAGTTAACACATGTAAAAGGCCTTAGAACAGTTCAATAAACATTAGCTAGAAGGCATAAAGTACAAAATGATTGATTTCCCTTTGCTGCGCAAATGAGGTGCTGTAGTGATAACGGAGGGATCTTCACCCTGGGATTAAAGGATAAGTAGGATTTTCAGCTGATGGAGAAAGAGGAGGCCGTCTCCTCCCACAGTTACAGTTTCAGAAACCTCGGTGGAGTTCCTATGGGGTGGCATTCACTCGGTGGCAGTTTGAGTTTGTCAGCTGCTCCTGAGAACTCACATATGGCGATGGCTACCAGGAAGTGGCATGTGCTTGTATTCCTGACAAGTGCAGGTCCTGGCGAGCTGATTGTGTGAGGGGTGCGCTCTGTGGGTCACATGAGTGAAGAGAAGGGCCCCTTCCCCACTGTTTCATCTCCATCACAGCCCGAATGAAGCACTTTGTAAATGAACCTTCAGTTAGAAGTTGATTCCTTAGAGAAATGGAAGTTCTTCTGGGGAGCGGCACAGTTTAAAGAGCGTCTGGGGAGAGAGAGTTGGACAGACCAAGAAGATGGCCTCCAACCGGGAGAGCCAGAGATCAAGACATGGCTATCATGCAGCCCCTCACTTCCTCGTCATTGGTTTAGAATAAATGAACACAGTCACTGTTTCAAAGTAGACATTCAAGAACTCTGCCTTCCTGCCTTGTATGTCTTTCCTGTTTGCTTCATAAAACCTTCCTTAATGATCCCCAAGTGTTGCTTCTTCCTCTGAACTCCTGTAATCCAATTAAGTTTACTTAATAATCCATTTTCTTTTCCCCTGCTGTATTTGAGATGGACCAATAAGACACATGTGGCAATACTTTATCAATTGAAGGGGATTGTGTGTCTCTTTTCAGATTCTCGGGTCAGAGGATGGCTCATGTTGGACTCCTACCTGCCTACCTTTTTCCTTACCGTCATCTACCTGCTTTCCATATGGTTGGGGAACAAGTACATGAAGAACAGACCTGCTCTTTCTCTCCGGGGTATCCTCACCTTGTATAACCTTGGAATCACACTTCTGTCTGTGTACATGCTGGTAGAGGTGAGTGTTTCCACAGCAAGTGCTGCAGTCCAGTAACTGAGCAAAGTGTAGGAGCAGTTGAATTTAGCATGCTAGAACTCTCAAAGATTGCTATCAAAACCAGTCCTCATGACCCCAGAAGTACAAGGAGAGTAGAGATACCAGGAGGATTAGGGGAGGGTGGGGGGAGAAAGAGGGCCTCCATCACAAGGATCAACCTATACACCCCCTCCCAGGGGAACGAACAATGGAAAAGTGGGTGAGAGGTGACAGGATGATGTGAGATATGAAGACAATAATCTGTAACTTATCAAGGGGAGGGCAGATGAAGGAGAGAGGGGGAAGAAATGGGGAGCTGATATCAAGGGCTCAAGGGGGAAGAGAATGCTTTGAAAATGATGATGGCAGCATATGTGCAAATGTGCTTGATATACTGGATGAATGTATGGATTGTGATGAGATGTAAGAGCTCCCCAATAAAAGAATTTTTTTTTAAAAAAGACCCCAGAACTATTTACATGCTTTATTTTATTCCTCCAGGAAGTTCTGGAAGGCCTTAGCTCTAACTTGAATTTTCTTATCTCATTGGGGGCTTATTTCTTTAGTTTTTATCTTTCAATGTCATATAGAATCATGATTTAGATCTGTCAGGGCCTTTAAAGATCACATGTTATCATTGTCTCATTTTACAGGTGATGATAATGATCCTTAGAATTGTTACATGGTTTGCCTGAGAACAGACAGCAGTTTAGTAACACTAACTTTAAAGTTGACTGCAATACACAGATTGACAAAAATACTACTATATATCCCCTTGAAGTAGTACAAGGTATGGGGATGGGGGAACATCAAAAATTAGTGGAAGTAAAAAGTAATGGAAATTGGGGCCGAGCCCTGGTGGCGTAAGTGGTTGAATACGGAACTGTAGCCTGCAGGCGTAGCGGTTCAAATCCAGTGGCAGCTTTCAGGAGCAGCGTTGGGTAGCTCCCATGACCACCTGAGGGCAGCGGTGCCCCTGCCCCCCCGAAAAAGTACTGGAAATTGTCCGTGAACTTTTTGAAGCCCCCTTGCATATTACCACCATCAATGGCATAGCTGTTTCTCTATTCTCACCTCCAAGGTGCATTCCAGCTCAGCTAAGCTAGTGAATGCACAATTCGAGTCTCAGCTCTGTCAGTCTTTGTCAATTAGGGTTTACATAGATCACTCAGGCCACTACACACACTGTTGGGGATGAGCTAGGGGCAAGAATGGAAGCACAGGTCCTGCTTGAAAGAGTCCACTACGAGGGGCACAGACGCTAATGTCTTGGAGTAAGATGGGGGGGGGGGCAGGTGGAGTCTACATTTGTTTGTCAGTGCTTGAGGCCATGTCTCCTTACGCCTTTTGTCCTGTCTTCTTCAACATATAGATGGGATGGCTTGTGCATACCAGCCCAGCTACAGAATGAGCATTGGTCCAGGGTGAGGCAGGCCGAGGCCCCTGTGGCTTTACTGCTTAATTCTGCTGCTCAGTTATTGCCTTGTCAAGTGGTCCTCCTGTATACCACAGGGACGGGGACTCCTGGGATAAAGCTAACGACAGCAGGGAAACCAAGGACATGCTGTGTCCTCCCCACATTCAAGGATGACCCTGCCTCTGTTGCTTTAGCACACAACAGGAACCGCGCTCAACAGAGAGCTCTGGTGGCTTACTGAGTTACGAGTAGAGCTGCTTAACTGCAACGTCAGCAGTTCAAAACCACCAGACACTGTGGGGGAAAGATGAGGCGTCCTACTTCTGTCAAGATTTACAGCCTCGAAAACCCAAAGAAGCATGTCTACCTGGTGCCATAAGGGTCACTGAGAGACATCATCACATTGATAGGATGATAGTGGCTAGGTTCCCATAGCAATGAGAATGAAGGGAGAAGAATTCTTTTGTAGAATTAGAAAATGGGTTGACAGTTCACCTCCAGCAGCACCTCGCCAGGAGCAAGGCTGGGCCTCCTACTCCCACCAGGGCAGTGATGCCACACACACACAAAAAGAAAACGGCATCTTCTCATGACACTGTGCATAGGATAGGAGACTAGAAGGGAGGTCAAGATTGTAAACATTGCCCTACCCTCCTCCAGCCATCTTGTGCTGTCTGGTATTTAGTGTAGGCTTACGCTGTGCCCGTTATTGGTCAGAGAGCTGGAGGTGAAAACTATGAGGGGAAAAGAGACACAGACCCTTGGGCAGCTCTTGGGTTTTGAGAGGAAGGAGGAAGGTAGACACCGATCAACTGATCACATACAGGATTGTTGAGTTCCCAAGTAACAAACACACACAGTGGCGGGACGAGCTTTAGGAGCCTATTAGAGCTCTGTAAAATGGCAATATCTGCTTCAGAAACTTGGGATAATCTGATAGTATACTTACATATAAGTCAATAAAATATTACTAAAACGTTGGTGTTATTTCTATGCATTTTTGACATTCAATTATTTTTATGTTATCCTTATGTAAACATAGGGCTAGACAACTCGTTACATTAAAGATTTGGATATAGGGGCTGAGCCCTGGTGGCATAAGTGGTTGAATGCAGAACTGCGACCCACGGGCTTAGCGGTTCAAATCCAGCGGCGGCTCTGAGGAGCAGCACTGGGTAGCTCCCATGACCACCAGAGGGCAGTGATGTCTCCCCCCCAAAAAAGATTTGGATATGCAAATGATACCTAAATTTTTGACTAATGTAAAAAGCAAGAAGTAGAAAACAATATTACTTAATAACTCCTAGTTTCAGTTCAGCACGAAGGATTGGATCCTTGGATAAAACAAGAGACTTCAAAAAGTTCATGGAAAAAACGTCATTATTGTGTTAGTCTGGATAGACTAGAGAAACAAATTCGTAGACACACATATGGATATAAGGGAAAGGTTTATATATAAGAGGAATGGGACATTGAGAAAGCATCCCAACCCAGTCTAGTTCAAAGTCATAAGTCTGATATTAGCCCGTATGTCTGATACCAGTCTATAAAGTCTCCTTCTGACTCACGAAGTCATAGGCCAGTGGGTGCAGAGTCCCGGGCACTGGCAGGGGTCCCTTCATGGCTCCTTGTTTCCAGGACTCAGGGTCCATCAACAGCATCCAGTGGTGATAGAAACATCTCAATGTAGGCAGGGGTTTCTCTGTGACTTTTCCAATTTTAGAGGTCTGGTTCCATCAGGGTAAGGCCGTGTGGCTTCTCCTCTGGCTTTCCCAGTTCCTCGGATGCTGCCATCTTGTCTTGTCAGTAGTTTGTCTCTCCAGGAGAGAGTGAGTCAAGTCCCTCTTCTCCATTTGGGAAATACCACGAGATTTCCCAGAATTCTTAGGAGAAAGCCATGCCCAAACAGAGGCTTCATTGGATACTCATTGGCCATCCCCAGATTGACAGGCCAGACTCCACCCCCAGACTCCCAATCATGAAATTGACATCACGAATACATGACCACCACAATTATCTTTTTTTGTTTGTTTGTTTTGGGAGGGGGGGCATCACTGCACAATTATCTTTTAATTCCATTTTCCTTCAACCTTTTGAAGGCCCACTCAAGTATCTAAGGAATGGGTCAAGTCAAATTCTGAGAAGTCTCTATTCAACCCTTGAATAGAGGTCAGGCAGAAACATGAATGAAAGATTTAGTTTGTGTCCAAATTCTCATGTTGATATTTTCATTTCTTTTTTTTTCCTCCTGGGCAGCTCATTCTCTCCAGTTGGGGAGGAGGCTACAATCTGCAGTGCCAAGATCTCACCAGTGCAGGGGAAGCTGATGTCCGGGTGAGCCACTCACTGCAAATGGGTACCTGATTCTCACTGAGACTGAAAAAGGCAGCCTCCTTCCTTCCAGCTAAGCACAGGGGCTGGGCTTAGATCAGAAATACCCCTCTCTGCGGTCCGGCTGCATCAATTGTGGCACCTCACACAAAGGACCCCTGTAGAATGAAGAAGAGCACCATGGAAATTCAGAAGGATTTTTTTGAGTGACTTTCTAGCAGAATTTCTGACGGGACACCCCTAGTGGATTATATCCACAGGACAGTGACTTTTTTGTTGTTGCTATTATTAGTAAAAGAAGGCATGGTGGCACTGTGAGTTGGGCATGGGGCTTACTAGCCACACAGCTGGTGGTTCAAACCCATCCGCTACTCCGTGGAAGGAAGATGAGACCACCTGCACCCATAAAAATTTACAGTCTTGGTAGCCCAATATGGAATTGATATGAGTTGGCATTTCCTTGCTGGTAGTGGCTTTGGTTACTTTGGTGTTTATTGTTACTAATACGTGGCCACTCCTTTTTGTGACTGTTACTAATACATAATAGCGCAGAGTTAAGTATATGAATGGCCTTCAAAAAGTTTATTGAGAAATTCTGTTGTCATTTAGCTCCATTTCTCCACAAAACCTCTTGAGTGTCTTCTTGTGAATCGAGTGAAGGTATCTGGAGCAGATTATCAGTTTTACATTCAACAGCTCCTACATTATTTTGTTTCATTTCACTGACGACAATCCCTCCATGTAATCCATTCACCCCCTTTCCTCTCTGTGGTTCCTGTTGGCATTCCTCCTCCTTTCTGACCCTTGCCACTCTTTGTCCTGAGGGCCAGTGCTGCCCTTGGGGTCTCACACGGTTGGTGACTCTGGTGTGCCTTTGTCCCCCCAGTATCATTCCCCCTTGGTTGAAACTGGGGATGAGTTCATTCCCCGATCCGAAGACTGACTAAGGACTCTGTTCTTGAGGAATCCACCAGTCCTTAGCTAATCAGGAAGTGCTCCCTTTTTTTTTGATCTGGGATCTTGTTCCACTGTTCTCCCACTCTGCCCAGGTCCTTCTCATCTGATCCCCTTCCAAGCAGTTGGCAGCTGGGCACCCTTTAGGTCTTCTGGTCTCAGCGTTGTTTCCACAAAGTTTTAAGCCTCCATGTGTTCTAATATTAACACCATTTGAGATTAGTGCTTAAAACACCGAAGAACTGGGCTGAGCCCCGGTGGCATAGTGGTTGTGCACGGGACTGCGGCCCACTGGGTTGGAGGTTCAAATCCAACAGCAAGGCTGGGCCTCCTACTCCCACCACCAAAAGGCAGTGATGCCCAAAAAAACAAACAACAACAACAACAACAAAAAACAACAACGAAGAACTATGCCAATTAAAAATAAAGAAATTAAGTTAAAAGCCAGTGATCCAAAATTCAAACAGGAAATATTAGAATTAATTTTATTCTTTCTAAACAAAACAAAATTCCAAACCACTACCACCCAATGGATTCTAACTCAAGCAAGCCTATATGACAGAGGAGGGCTAGCCCAAGGTGTGCACGGCTGTAATCTTCACAGAAGAGACTGCTCCATCCTTCTTCGCTCAAAGTGACTGGTGCATTTGAACCCCCTGGCCTTTGGGTTCACTGCCGAGCACTGTAACTGCCTCCCCTCCAGGACCCCTGAATTTAACAGCTAATTACGGGCAATATGGAACAGAAACAAGTGAAATGATGTAGAAAAGACTCAGTTATCCAAATCATCATCCTCAAAATTCTATGAACCTGATCCTGCTAAAGTTCATCTGTTATGAAAGGAGGGAGCAAGAAGAGCAAAATGCTATCAAGTAAAAGAGGCCTATGACTCTGAACTGTGTGTATATATATTCAAAATGAAAAACACGTAAATGGATGGGGGACCTTATTTGGATCCTTATTTGAACAAGTCAATTTTGAAAAACGTTTCTTGGGGCCCACTGCCTCTCCTTCCAAGCCCTCCCACCCCACCCGCCAGTCAGGCTCCTAGACCCCTCCTTCCCCCCTATGCATACTTTCAAAAACATTTTTTCTTAGCTAATGAAATATCGAAGTACAAATAAACAAATAAAGACATTATCTAGGTAGTTGGGGAAATCTGAATGTGGCCTGGGTAATTAGATATTAGAAAATCACTAATCTTATTAAGCAATTGATGACATCTTAGGCAAAAAACAAACAAACAGAAAATGCCCCCCTCGGTGTTAGGAATATGTGCATGTGAAGTACAATCAGTAATGCAAAATCAGTTTGTCCCCTAGTCACCCTGTTATACCCTTTTCTCTGGAGCTCACCTCAGCAGTTCCTTTCCTCTCTCAAGCTGAATCGGCTACCCTGGTTGTGTAATGGAGTTAGTGCTTGGCTACTAATCACAAGGTCAGTGGTTCAAATCCACCAGCTACTCAATAGACTAAAGACGAGGCGCTCTGCTAGTGTACGGATTTGCAGTCTCAGAAACCCAAAGGCACAGTTCCGTTATGTTGAATGGGGCCTTTCTAGTCAGAAATGGCACTAGGGAGGTAGCTTGGGGGGTCTGCCAGACATGAAATGGGAAAGGAGTGTCCAGGAAGCACAAGCAGGATGTCTCCGTGGTGTGCCTGGAGCATGCGGGGCTGCCTTCAGCCAGCAGCCTGCCTATTCTACAGTGGCCCAGGACTCGCCCTTCCTGCCAGCAGGGTAGGTGGCTGCGGGTGAGGAGGCGCGGGCGGTGGCTCTCAGGAGGCTGGCGGCGAGTGCCCCTCAGGCAAAGCCCAGGCGGCATTCGGATTGCTGGGGGATGGGGCAGTTGGAAGAACTGTATCAACTTTATTTTTCCTCTCCAAATTTTCTTACAGGTAGCCAAAGTGTTATGGTGGTACTACTTCTCCAAATTGATAGAGTTCCTGGACACAATCTTCTTCGTTTTGCGGAAGAAAACCAGTCAGATTACTTTTCTCCACGTGTATCACCATGCCTCCATGTTCAATATCTGGTGGTGCGTGCTGAACTGGATCCCTTGTGGGCAGAGTGAGTGTGGGGACCCTGCGGGGAGTGAGGAGCAGAGGGGCGCCAGGGCAGACCCCCAGCCAAGGGCCCACTGCCCGGGAGCTAGCGTCCAGCCTCTGATACTGGCCGAGAATACAGGCAATGGTTGCGATACTTTCTTTTCCTGGTGGCAGGCGGTCAGATGCTGAGAACGCAGACCCCAGCAGAGTGCTCCCAGGCCAGGCGCTGTTGTGCTGCCGTGGAAAGATGGAACCTTCTTCCACGGGTACCATGTCACTGGCCACAGTTTGGGGTGCTCCATCCTTAGGGCCTCTGAAAATTGATGTGAAAAATTACAGTTACGCCTCTCTGTGATCCATTACAGCAATGACTTTATTATTTGTTTTTAAGAGAACGCTAAAAGAAATACAGTGCAATATCACAGCCCACCATATGTATTCACGTGCCTCTGTTTGCGTGAAACTATTAAGGAATATACTTTCATATATAACAAACTTCTGCACATCAAGAGGTCTTAAAAATAGGAGACATGGGGGCTGAGCCCTGGTGGCTTAAGTGGTTGAATGCGGGACTGCGGCCCACGGGCTTAGCGGTTCAAATCCAGCGGTGGCTCTCAGGAGCAGTGCTGGGTAGCTCCCACGACCACCAGAGGGTAGTGATGCCCCCCCCCCCAAAAAAAATAGGAGACATGGGCTGAGCCCTGGTGGCATAGTGGTTGAGTGCAGGACTGCGGCCCGCTGGGCTGGCGGTTCAAATCCAGCAGCAGCTCTCCAGGAACAAGGATGGGCCTCCCACTCCCACCAGAGGGCAGTGATGCCCCCTCCAAAAAAAAATAGGAGGCAAGAACTTCAGGAATATTTGATATATTTGTCAATATCAACTATCAATAGTACTTTCTTATAAGGAGTCCTTGTATATCAGTAATTGGTTAAAATATCAGGAAAATGTTCCTATGGGGAATAACTTATGGAGAAGTACTTTAAATGATGAATAATCATGTAAAGAAATACACTTCTGGGCTGAGCCCCAGTGGCGTAAGTAGTTGAGTGTGGGACTGCAGCCCGCAGGCTTGGCGGTTCAAATCCAGCGGTGGTGCTCAGGAGCGGCACTGGGTAGCACCCATGACCACCGGAGGCAGTGATGCCCACCAAAACACTAAAACAAAAAAAACAAATACACTTCTTCAGTAATTGTCAAGTAAATGTAATTTAAAACATGATCTTCCCCAAAATGCTCCTAAAGCAGCATTATTTGCTGCTGTTGTTTTGCTTATTGGTTAGTTTCACTTTTTTAAAACTGACAACATTCATCACATTATATGCCACAATGCACTAATTCTCTCTTTTTTTGTTTTGTGGTATCACTGCCCTGGTGGGAGTAGGAGGCCCAGCCTTGCTCCTGGAGAGCTGCTCCTGCATTTGAACCGTCAACCCTGTGGACGGCAGTCCCACACACAACCACTGTGCCACCAGGGCTCAGCCTGCCACAATGCACTAATTCATCAGCTACAAACTAGAGTGTGAGCTACACTAAACCAGGGAGAGCTATACTTTCTAATGTATCCAATAATTTAAGAAGATTCTGGATTTAGAATAATCTACAAAGTCATAACAGGTCAAATATAAGTGAGTTTATTGTAGAGATTATGAGCTAAGCAAACAAAGAATATTTAGAAGATGTCGGTGACTGTGAAGGCACAGTCCAAACCACAGTAAAGGGGGAAATGGGCAGAAAGAGAGACTTTTTATACTCTCCTAAACTGTGACAAAACCCAGTTTCTTGAGTTCACTAATTAAAGAAGACTATAAGAAAAAGTCAATAGCAAAGGAAAACACATAAGTATATTTTCATGTCAATAGTTACATGATAAATCACTGAGTCTCTGAAAATTTATTTTTGTTTTGTTTTCTTTTACTGCCCTTGGTGTCACTTTTAAAAAAATCATTGTATTGGGGGATCATGCACAATCCATGCATCCAACCACCGGAACATCTTTACAGAGGAAAAGCAATGTATCCAGGCTAGCCCGGCTAGTGGGCTGCGTTCCAACTCCACGGTCTCCTCCACTGTACGAGACAGCCACACGGCCCAGGCTAACATTTGGTGCCATCCCTGAGCCAGACTGTTCTAAGAACTACACGGTCTACTGATTTCATCCTCACAACACTGAGTTCTCTACTTCCAACAAATAGCACATCTCTCACATCTCACAACGCTGTCACTCGACCCCACCCTTGTTCTAGGCGCTCTCGGGCCCCATTCAATCACCCTGGCAGCAGTTTTGGGAATCTTTTCTGGAAGAGTGATAGCATGGAACAGGGGAAGCCAAGCTTGGCCCAGCAAGTATCCTAAAACTAGCCCCCCGTGCAGTGACCCCGCCACTGGGAGGGCCTCACTGGCCAGCTCGCCTCTGCCAAGCATCCTCTGGTTCCTAGGTCCCCTTCAGGTAGAATGACTTCATTAGGAAGAGTCACATGATTTCTCTCTTGCCCCTGTTCAGCCAGGCCTTCGTGAAGGGTGGACAGTTTTACAGTTTGAAGCAGTACAGCTCTGT
>PVJH01037056.1:0-18273 GCA_004026705.1 Nesogale talazaci | reverse complement strand
AGGTTCACAGTTGACTGTGAAGACGTGTGGAAAGGGAGGGGCCTAGGTCCTGCCAGAAGGGCACGAGGCTGGGGAAGGAGACACTGCAAGAAATAGAGGTGAAGACATTTGGTTAGGGAGGTCACCAGCGGTGACCCCAGAAATTAAAGGAAAGAAATTAAATATAACCCGCACCTCCAAAGGGGGACAAAAACCAAAAAGTGGGTGAAGGAAAACAGTGGTCATTTTAAGACATGAAAAATAGGATCATTTATAAATTATCAACGATTCATGGGGGGGGGGGGAGAAATGAGCTGATACTAAGGGCTCAAGTAGAAGGAAGATGTTTTGAAAGTGATGATGTAATGTATGCACAAATGTGCCTGACCCAGCGGATGTATGTGAGATCGTGAGAAGAGCTGGACGAGCCCCCAGGAAAAGGACTTCAGAAGAAAAGAAAGGAAAGGAAAGGGTGTTGCAATAGTGATTGCTCTGGAAAGGGGACTGTCCTTGAAGCTGTGGCTCCATAGCCGATCAATCTCCCAGGAGACTCTGGGGTGCAAACAGTTCAGTGCTCAGCTGCCGGCAGAAGGGCTGGGGTTTGAATCTGCCCTGAGGTGCCTCCAAGGAAAAATCTGGGAACAAAAGGCCAAGCACCCCCCTCTGCTTGTCTTCCTGATGAGTCCCAAAAGAGCACAGTCCTTCTCGGAGACAGAAGGGGTCCCCGTGACTCTATGGCAACGGCTTGAGTGGTTCTGCTGTTGTTGCCACTGCCGTGGTTGCTTGGCGGGCCTGGTGCAAAGGGGGACGGAACAGTTTACAGAACCCCAGGTTCTGGCCCCAGTGACTCATGCTGTGGGGCAGAGGTTCCTGCCTCCTGGTCTTGGGAAGCCAGCATGCTCTACTCCAGCCTGAGGCAGAGGGCTTGGGAAAAGACGCCCATCACCCAATGAATCAGACATCACATCGAATCAAGTGCTCTCAGAGCCTGAGGTCAGGACCCTGCCAAGCCCAAGGCCAAGGGGAGGGGAGGCAGGGCTGCTGAGAGAGAAGCCTCCGGTCTCTCTGCCTGCCGAACAGGGAAGGGCACCCAGTGACGGGGCGTGGGCAGGGCCCAGCTTCCCCAGAAGCTCCCTCGACCACCTAAACTAGACTAAGCATCCTTATACAGGGGGGGTGGGGGTTGCTCCTGTGCCTAAAGTGGGGGCTTCAAGCTGAGGACTCATCAAGAAGACAAGCAGATGGGAATGCTTGGCCTTTTGTTCCCATCAGGGCAAGCTGCCGGGTCTCAGAGTCAGCCTGCTGCTTCCAAAGCGTCTGCCCCTCCAAGCCTCTGGTGCCCTCGTCCACCCCACCCCACCCAACCCTCCTCAGGCTCCAGAGAGCCGCCCTCTGCCCAGTGGGGTCAGTCGCACGCAGCTGCCTTGGGGGTTGGCGCCAATGTCTCTGATCCGTTCACACCTCAGAGATCCCCATGAGGCACCAAGGGTTGGTGCTTTCTCGCCCTTCTGTGGCCGTGGAAGAAAGGCCTGGCACTCTGCTTCCATAAAGATTATAGATGAGAGAGCCCTGGGGAGCTCAGTCCTAGGCTGTTTCCCCATGGGAGCTCACGAGTCACCACTGGCCGGATGGCAGCGGGCTTGTTTGGTATTGTGCACAGACCCTCTGGCCCTGGCAGATGGAAAACCAGCTCTCAATATCGGGGGGTAGGGGGGGTCAGAGCAGGAAAAAAAAGTCTGCCCTATTTTTGCTACCCCTGGAGTCCAAAGAGGGCAGTGTCCACCCCACCCCCAAAGGCACGCATACACACAGCCGTGAAGCAGAAGGCAGGATGAGGCGCTCTGAGCCCTGCTCTCTGCCCCACCTTGAGTCCTGAGAGGGGATACAGGGGCAGAGCAAGTGGGGGCACCAGCCCTGGGCTAAGCCAGGCTCAGCATTGAGCCTGTCATCTTAGGCCACATCTCAAACAGGGCTGATCTCCTAGCCCAGCTGTGGACCACAGCTCGCTGGTAGAAGCAGCGAGTCTTAAAACTCCTGTGTTTCCCCCTTCTCCTTCTCTCCCCACAGGCAGGCCAGCTCCAGCAGTCTCTCGACTCAGCCCAAAGAGAGCCATGTGGCCAGGGCTGAGAGGGGGCAAAGGGGAAGTCTCCCCATGAAAGACGGCTGGCAGCCAGCACACAGTGCCTCCCAGACTCACATGGGCTCTCAATGCTCTGTGTGACTGAGACCCTCTGTCATGTGCAACTGTCTCCTTTCAACCCGTGTCTTCTATTAGCTAGTGCTTCCTGGACCCTTTGTCACCCACAGTCCTATTCACCTGCACGTAAAGTCATCCACATCTGCGGGGACACTCAAACACAATATCGCATACAGACCACTCAGCTGGATGTTAGGCAGAGGTCTCTAGAGAAACAAAACCAGGACACTTATCATTAGACAGAGGTAGAGATAAGATGTAGATAGATAGAGACAGCCATAGATATAGATATGTTTATGCCGTACAAGGAACATAACAGCTAATTAGTCCACACAACAGTACAGAGGAATCAGTTGAACTCACTTCCATGGAATAGCTAATATATCGTTCACCTCTCAAGGCCTGCTGGCTCCAAAGTCAAGGAAACAAACAGCTGAGTCTTCCCTCAGGTAATGCAGACAGAGCCCACCCACCAGCAGCCAACAGCAGAGCAGGTCGCCAAGTCAGCCTCTCGAGAACTTAGCAAAGCAGGCCCAGGTGGGATTTCAAACTCAGGCAGAGCAAGACGACAGAGTCCACCAGCCTCAAGCTCAAGCGACGTACACACCAGCAGCGTGGAAAAGTAGGTCTCCCAGTAGCCTCAATGGGTTGGCTGTCCCAGAGGTAGTGAAGCTCACAAGTTGAGACACAGAGCTAGCTAAAACGTTGCACGCAGGCCCAATCACCAGAGAGTAAGATAAACAGGGGCAGTCCTTGTGGAGTCATTTATGTCTCTGTTCTCCAATCAAACTGTGACTTGATTAATCCCACCTGTTCCCATTGGCCAGGTTGGCACAATAAACCTACCTATCACAGCTGGAGACCCTGTGTCACCAATATGTTCACCTCAAACCCTGTCACTTCACTTCACTGGATTCCGTACGTCCCACATCGAGCCCAGCCACACTCAAGCTCTTGTCACCACAACACAATTAGTTGCCGGCGGTCAATCAAGCCTCCTTCAAACCCTGGGACACCTAAAACCCCATGTTTTCCATATCTTATGTCACCAATTGACCGATACCTCACAGACTTTGTGCCTCCGTCAGCCAATGCCATTCCTCGCTGTCCCACCTACAAGGAAAGTCCACCCAGTGTTGCCCAAACCCTCTGCCAGAGAGGGTGCTTTGTGTCCTCCGCATGCCTTGCCTCGTAGGATTCAATATTCCCCATCCAGAGGTGTGGCTTGAGAGAGCACATCCCCAGCTGCAGGTCTGAGTCCTAATTAAGCTCAAACAAAACCCAGCAGGTCAGTGAGACCACACGAGATGTGTTCGGATTTTTCCTCCCTCACCCTCTCTTCCAAGCAGGAAGCTTTCTCCCCCTCCTCTGAATGGACGGAGAGCAATATGATAGGCCTAGACCCAGCTTTAAGGGGACCAAGCTGAGTCTCCATTACTGAAGGATGCTGGAAGCACACATCTCACTAACAGAAGAAGTGAGATGACCACAGAGAGATGGAGCCGGAGCCTGTCCATCGTGGACCTCTCCATCAAGCCTCGTTGGAAGCCAGCAAGGCCTGCCCCGGATTGTTCAGATCTGGGTGCCAATCACTGTCCTCTGTTGTGATACCCATTGGGGCCACAGTTTCAGTGCCTGGCAAACAAGAGGCCCACGGCCCTAGGGAGAGGATGCACCAGTGTGTCCACCTGCAGTCACTATGACTGGGGACGCTCCTCCTCTGAACACCTCGGCCACATGGGACTCACCTTCGCTGGGAGGTACATGGGGCCCTCCCACTTGCCAGAGGAAAACACTGTGGGGATAGTCTGTGCTCCAGGGTGTCCCCCAGAGCCCGGGCAGAGACAGGCACACACTCTGGTCTCCATTTCTCCCCCTGTCCTTCCTGCCCGTCAAGCTGTCCCCACACTCATGGGGGCCTGTGCGTGCACAGCAAGAAGGGGCAGGGCTGTCATCACTGGCTTTTCAGAAGTCACTCGCCAAACCTTTCTTGCTGGTCTTAGCCTGGCAGCGCCCCTGAACCACCTGAACCTCCGGTGACAGAGGCCATGACTTTGCTTAAAGCACACGGAAACTCACACAGGCCAGAAGTCACACCCTGGTCTTTGGGGCGCCCCGGGGTTCTTTCTGAATCCTGTCAGCCCGTAGGACCGTGTGTCCTACAGGGAGTTTCAGGCTATAATCAGCCAAGGCAGACCACCAGGCCTCTTCCCTGTGTACCCCGCCCCGGGGGACTGGGGTTCAAACTCCCAACCTTGTCTTTTGGTCAGCAGCCAAGCTCTGACCGCTTGCCCCTCCAAAGAGCCTTCTCCTGAGAGTCCTCTGAAAAACACCACCTCACCCGGCCCTGGGCTCTGGTTCTGGGGAATCTGACCCAGGAACGCCACATGTCACTTACAAGCTGCCTCATCCCAAGGCTTCATCAGCCACAATCAACTGTCTCTCAGATTTCGGCCTGCTCCAGTCCCGCAGCATTCGGGGAAACCCCTGCCTGTTTCAATCGGGTAGTGCAGTTTCCCAGATCTGTCACTTAGAACTTGGCCGAGTCAATGACTCACCAGAAATAGTTCCAGCAACTAACCCTCCAGGGAGTCTGACCCGGGAGTAAAATTCTTTATCTGACTGGTTTGGGGATCAAGCCCATGAAAACCCTGTTAGAACTCGGGGGTAAGGCCGTGCAGTGGGTGGTGCTGTTAGGGGCCGTTAGTCGTCCCAACCTGCAGTGACCCCAATCAGCAGGACGCAACACTGCCTGGCCCCGTGTCCCCTCACCACGGCTCCTCTGCCTGGGTCTCTGGGCCCGCCCGATCGTCAAAGGTCTTCCTCTTCTTCACCGTCTTTCCACGGAACCCAGCACAATGACCTTTTCCAGTCCCTGTTCTCTCCTGATCCCGCGTCCAAAAAACACATGAGATGGCGTCTCACCACCCTTGCTTCTCCCGGGGCCACTCGGCTTGTTCTTTGAGGAGTCCGGGGCACTTTCAATCATCTTCACCTGCTCCATCATTCAATGTGCACCATGGGGATGAGGCTTAGAATGCTAATTATTGTCGTGTTTTACTCACAAAATATTATAGACTCGGACTGAGCCCCGGTGACGTGGTAGTTGAGTGCGGGACAGCGGTCCACAGGGTTGGCGGTTCAAATCCAGCAGCAGCTCTCCAGGAGCAAGGCTGAGACTCCTACTCCCACCAAGAGGCAGTGATGCCCACAAATTTTTTTTTAATATTATAGACTAGGCTGTATAAAGGATATAAAGCAAATAAGGACATTCTTGTTGAGTAATATATTGAATGGCGACCAATATTTGTAAGTGAAAATTCAAATAATCTGCCTGGGTGAACCACTGGTATTGTTATGTTGATGAAAATGTGGACTGGGCTGACTCCCGGTGATGTACTGGTTGTGTATGGGACTGTGGCCCACTGGGATGGACGTTCAATTCCAGCAGCGGCTCCATAGGAGCAAAGGCTGTACCTCTTACTCCCACCACCAGAGGGCAGTGATGCCCAAAAAACAAAAAAACAAAAAAAGAAAATGTGGACTCATCGTGTATTTGGAGTTCATTTCACCAGGTCGGACTGCTAATCAAGCTATCTACTTAGAGGAACTGAAAAGATAATGTAATAGTGTTTGAAAAAATTGGCCTGATTTGTGACAGATGGAAGACTGGTTTTACCACCCACGACAATGCACCTGCTCACGCAGCCTTCTCAGTGCGTCAGTTTGGGGCAAAAAGCAACATGCTTCTCTTGCCCCACATGCCTGACTCAACTAACCTCACTCCATGCGACTTCTTTTTGTTTCCTCGAATGCAGAGGGACATAAAAGGACAGACAGCTTACAATGTAGAAGAGGTGGGAAAAAAAGATGAGGGAGGTGCTGTCAGCTACCCAGATGCATTTGAAAAAACGTTACCAAGAATGGAATTGCAGACTTGACAAATGTATTAATTCTAATGGAAGATGCTTTGAAGGTGATAAGGTTGTTTGGTTAAAATGTAAATGCATAGCTTTGAGGGGGGGGGAACCCATTTGCGGGATACCCCTCTGTGCCTAAGTTCAGAGATATGAGAAATGAGAGCAAAGTAAGTATTCAGCCATTTAATCTTGTAAGGGCTAAGACGAAAACCAGTGGAGCAGCAGGTGTCAGCCGAAAACCTCGTCTGAGACTCCACTTTGATCCATCCCTAATAGGAAAACGCCCAGCCATGGAGCCAAGACCAGTCCTGTGGGGCAAGATTGAACTGCCCCAGGGGCGTTCCGAGACTGCCCCTCTGTGCAGGAACAGAAGGCCCTGTCCTTCTCCCTCGGAGCGGCTGGTGGTTCAAACTGTCGACTTCGTGGTTCGCAGCCCAATCCGCCGGACTCCTCTCTAATGGGACATCATTTCCTGGTGTATGTCTCTCTAGCCTTCGACCTATATTGACAGAGACAATGTCTCCACTGACGACCAACAGCGAGAATAACCCGTTTGAGCGTCTGCTACAGCTGAACACAGGCTTCCTGTGGCGTTAGACGGCCTCGGGGACCTTGTTGAGAGCGGAGTGTGGCGGGAGGCAGCAGGAGGGAGGCGTCTTTCCCAGACGGTCACATTACACTGTGTACAACTGCAGTGTAGGCACTTTCTACTCCCGTGGAAAGTCTATCAGTAGCACACGCGCGCGCACACATCACAAAACCAGACAAAATAAAACCCGTACACATCCTATCAGCATACACCAACTTGATAAATCAATCTTACCGTGTCCACAAATTGAGCAGCTGACGCTTGAGACACCTAAAGACAAGTTCAGCCAAAGAACTTGGGGTTCACAGTGAAACGGCTCCTTTCTGTTCTTGGAAGGGGCCATCCTGGGAAGGATCAAGACAAAAACAAAAAATGGAAACCTCTGACATGGAATCCGAGGAGCTTGTGTATCTGAAGATGTCAAAGAGCATGTCATCCACAACACCATTCTGTGTCTGCCACAATCAAGAGTCAGTCAAACCTGGAGACACCTAGAACCGTGGTTGTCCATAGAGCACCTCACCTGTCAACCGGCATCGCCTCACCTCGTGCCTCCGTCAGCCAATGCCCCTCATCGCTGCCCCTCCCACCCTCCGTCCACTTCAACAAAGGCATGGTTCTTTCTCTTGCAGGTACAGTCCTGCTCCATCTGCTTCAGGTGAAGTGAGGGAAGGCAGTGGGCCTGGTGTCCTTCTGCGGTGTTGAACTGGACACCGGCAGGTTCCTCGGGCACACGCCGCCCCGCTCTGTCTGGGGGGTGACTGGCTATACCTTCGTTCTTTGTGGCATTTGCCTCGCTGGAGGGGGGCCCTCAGCTGCCAATGGCAAGGTGTGCCATTTAACGCCCCCGGCAGGCCACGGGCAAAAGATGAGACTGACTGCTCCCCTGCTCCCAGAAAGATTCCGTCTCAGAAAACATGTGCCGTCTCAGGCACCCTGGGGAGCAGACCTACCTTGTCTTACGCCCCGAGGACTCAGAATTCACTCAACCGCAAGCCAAAACTTGACTTTTCTTTTTTTTTTTTTTGGAGGGGGTGGGCATCACTGCTCTCCGGCGGTGGGAGTAGGAGGCCCAGCCCCACTGCTGGAATCGAACCTCCGTCCCAGTGGGCCGCAGTCCCGCACACAACCACTACGCCACTGGGGCTCAGCCCAAAACTTTACTTTTCGATGCATGTTTTTAGCTTCTTGACTTTGGACTTTCTCACCTTTTTAATTATTATTATTAAAAAATATCTCCGGGCCATTACCACCAACTGCTCCAGCAGGTTGCCTCTGTCATTATTTCGCTGACTGTTGGACGATGAAACGTGGAGAACCGCCCCCTCCCCCTCCAATCCTGCTGCCACTTCTTCTTCATATAACCCAGCTTCTCTGACGACCTGCTCAGCAAGCAGACTGAGTCCATATGGTGAGGGGGTAGAACCAGCCCACACACCTCTCCTGGCTGTAACGCGGGCAGCATGCCCTGGCTGGGTCCGCACAGCTGCCTCTTGATCCACGTCCAGTTCCCCGCCCGGGTCCGCACAGCTGCCTCTTGATCCACGTCCAGTTCCCCGCCCGGGAGCACCCTGAGGGGTTCTGGGATCCCCATTCTTCTCAAGGTCACGGACGCAGAGGTGCATACCCTCACGATTGTCCCTATGCCTGAGCCCATTGTCCCAGCCGCTGTGTCCGCCGATCTCCTCTTTCCCGCTGACCCTCTATTTTATGACGGGGCTGGGAGCCTCGCCCTCCAAAATCTGACCTCGGATGAGTTCCTACGATGCTCACTAGAGGGCACTCCAGCCTCACCTCTAACATGGATTTGTTGCAGATGGCTTCTGTGGGGAATTCGCCGGGGACATTTTCATTCTCCAACTCTCCTCCCCTCGGGATTCTACCTGAATGCCTCTTATATCAGACGCTTAGTAAGGACAGAGATGACATTATTAAAGAAGCATGTCGCTCATCCTCCTGTTCTCCTGCCCATGGTCCCAGGGTAGGGCACTCTCTAGAGGCAGGCACCCGTTTGCTCCAGGCAGAGGTGACTGTTGGCTGACGCATTGTTAACATTATCTGCCCACTCGGGTTCGATTGTTCATTTCGGTCTTCATCCAAACATAAAGACTGTGGTGACAGTGGCAGCCCCACCTCACGACCCAATTGGGTCCCCTTGGTGTTAACTTGGGAGAGGGAGAACGATGTGGGGCAGAGAGGAAACAAGGACAAGTGTTTGATAAGTAGCTTAAGTTGTTGAACACAAGAATTATTATCTTCCGATTTGCGGGGGACAGGGCTTAGCACCTCATCAGCCCCGACTGGAAAACACTCAGAAGGGTCAGAAGACAGACCTGAAACTATCGCCGGGTTTTGTGTGTTTTTGCTTTATTTCACCCTATAGCTACATAAGATAGGCAGGACAAATAAATCTAAGGAGAAAAAAGCAGGACCAGCAGTCCTATGGGGACCTGGGAGAGGGCAGTGCGGGCAGGGGGAGCGGGGAGCCAACAAACTCAGGGACCAGCAAACAGCGGTAGATCTAAAAATGATGGCGAGGAGGCTTGGCGGGATTCGATCAAGTGCTGTGTATCCAAGAGGAATTACTAAGAGCCAACCGAGTGAAGGGGGAGCATAATAGGGGGACAGGAGAAAGGGGAAAGGGAACAGAGGAAATAAGAACTAAAAGCTATTTATACAGGTCTAGCTATAGGCATGTATATATGTAAATACAGTCATTCATAATGAGAGGGATTGAGACCAGTGTACATATATTTACATGTCAAAGTATTAAGATCGCAGGCAGACTTTGGGCCTCAGTCCGGGACTCCCTAAACGCAAGAACACTATGTTCTAATGGGTGCATAAGCAAATGTGGTGAGGAAAGTGGATGGTGCTGGGCTCTTAACAAATATAGTCTCTGGGCCTGAGCCCTGGTGGCGTAATGATTGAGTGCAGGACTGTGGCCCATGGGGTTGGCGGTTCAAATCCAGCAGCAGCTCTCCAGGAGCAAGGCTGGGCCTCCTACTCTCACCAGGGGGCAGTGATGTGTATATATATATATATATATATATATATATATATATATATATCTGAGGTCTTAATGACTTGAATTAAACAAGCAGCCATCTAGCAGGGAAGCAAATAAGCCCACCTGGAAGAAGAACAGCCCATGTGAGCAGTGGACGGGATCAGGTATCAGATATCAAAAGATACAAAATAAATGACTATATCGACGTGAAAGAGGGGAGTTAAAGTGGAGAACCATAGTCGATCTGTAGACAACTGGACATCTCCCCAGAGAAGGGTAACAAGGAAGGGATGATTCAAACAGGGTGCGGTACAGCACCGATGAAATGCACATCATCCCTCTAGTTCCTGAGTGCTCCCTCCGCCACCTCCCCTCATTACCATGAGCCAGTTCTCCCGTACAAATCTGTCTAGACCAAAGTGCACACGTTGGTACAGATAAGAGCTCTCAACACATGGAATTCCAGACAGATAAACCCCTCAGGCACAGAAGTGGGAGGAGGAGTGAGGTCCTTATAGTAGCGGGGAATAGCGGGCGCAGGGGAAGGGGAAAAAGGGGGAACCCATCACAAGGCTGGAGCTATAATCCACCCCCTAGGGGGACCAATAACAGAACTGTGTGTGAAGGAAGATAATGGATCATAAAAGACGTGAAATAACAATAACATACAATTGATCAAGGATTCACGAGGATGGGAGGACAGAGATGAAGGGGGGAAGAAGCGCTGATCCCAAGGGCTCAAGTAGAAGGATGTCCTGGAAACCCAGGTACAAGTGTGCGGACTGCAGCGGGAGGATGGGTTGTCATAAGATTTGTAGGAGCCCCCCCAATAAAATGACTTCTTTTGAAAGCATGATGCCCTGATCTGTAAACTCCCGTGTGGCTGCTGTTGCTGTGAGGTGACATCAAGCTGGTTCCGATCCACAGAGACCCGGCCGGCTCTGTCCTCAGAGCTGCTCCTGTGCCTGAGCGCAGTCATGCAGCCGCTGTGTCCACCCATCTTTGTGGAGGAGCGGCTGCCAGGACGGCAGGGCCACTGGGGTCCCGCCCCAAAAGTCAGGGACTCGGGCAAGGTCCAAGGCTTTGTGTTGCCCTTCACAATAGGGATTGTCTAGATGACAAGCAAATAAACCGACTAATCACCTGTTCTGGTTTCGATGCAATGTACCCTGAAGTCCTGGGCACAAGGTACGAAGTAGGGTTTTGCCTGCCAATTTCCTCGTACAGATTGAATACAATACAGTTGTTCGAGGCTGAGCTCTGATCGGACCGCCCAGTGCCATCCTGCCCCAGTTTCTCTTTCTGGCATCCCCACCCCCACGTGCAGGTTCTCTGGGTGCAAGGCCTCTGTATTTCTCGCTGCCCCTCCACTTTATCAAACATGACGCTCTTCTCCAGGGACGGGTCTCTCCTGACAATGTGTCCAAAGTGCGTCAGATGAAGTCGTGTCATCCTGGCCTCTCAGGAGCGCTCTGGCCTTATTTACTTACTTTTTTCAGTTTCTCCTTTCAGCAGTCCCTGATGATTGACAATATTCTTCTCGAATATCACAATTTAATTTGTTTGTTTGTTTGTTTGTTTTTTAGGCATCACTGCCCTCTGGTAGGAGTTGGAGGCCCAGCCTTACTGCTGCTGGATTCGAACCACCAACCAGTCTGCCGCAGTCCCGCACTCAACCACTACGCTACCGGGGCTCAGCCCTCGAATATCACAATTTCAACGAACCTATTCATCTAAGGCAGCGGTTCTCTGGCAGGAATGACCCTGCCACGCCCGATTGATCACAGGAGCAAAGTGACAGCGATGAAGGAGCCATGAAAATAATGTTATGGTTGAGAAGGGGGGGTCACCACCACACGAGGAATGGGATGAAAGGGTCGGGGCACGAGGAAGGTTGGGAACCCCCGGTGTAGGACCTCCCTTATTCAATGTCCAGCTGTCACATGCATCTGATGCAGTGGAGAAGACCAGGGCTCGGGGCAGGCCCGCCTCAGTCCGCAAAGCAATGTCCTTGCTCTTCGAGTCTCTAAGGCGTCCTGGGCAGCAGACCGGCCTGAGGCCCTGTGGCTTTTGATCTTGTGACTTCTCTTCCACGAGCACCTGTCCATCAGTGTGTCATCCTGTGGTGGTTTGGGTGTTGCTCGGATGCTGGCAACTAAGACCCGGGCATTTCACACGCCAGCAGGGTCACCCAAAGTGAAGGGGGGTCAACGGTGCTTCCAGACGGCGGACAGCGCAGAGGCATGCGGCTTCCCACTTTGGAGGAAGAAGCCGCTGAGAGGTGTAGGCAGAGCTTCGAGGCCTGGTTAGAGCCCAAAACCCTACACAAAGGACACAGGATGTTGGTGGAGAAACTGCAGGCAGAGGGGCCCCTTGGATAGGGTCTGAGGGCCTGGAACTGTGACTGATCTCTTGGAAGTGAGTGGGGGAAGGCTGTGGGGGTGGAGCCTTTGGGGCTCTTCCTTTGCTGATGGGGCCGACTCAAGGTCAAGAGACACAGCTGCCAAAATAAAAAAAAAAAAAATCTAACGCTCAGAACTTGGAATGTGCAAAAGATGAATTTAGGAAAAATGGAAGTGATAAAAAATTAAATAGAATGTATGAAGATCGGGGTGGCCCCAATCCCAATGCCATGGACAGCTTCCCCTCGTGCCCGGAAGGATTCCCTTCAGAGGACAGCACTGAAGCTGGAGCTCAGGCTACAGCTGATCAGAGGGACACGTCTGATGAGAGCAGAACAAACAACGGGGGAGGGAGGGAGAGTGGGGAACATCCTGGCTCCCCAAGCCCTGAGGGCGGTCTCCCCGCTCAGAGCAGCCAATGCACAGAGAGGACCATCTGGCCAGCCCCACTATGAGACCCGGCGTCCCTCACTGACCCATAGCGCCACGGGGGACAACACTGGAGATTGTGTGGAAGTTGTGACTGATCTGACCCCCCCCCACACACACACACACACACCAGGGCGAAACACTCGGGACGTGTAACAGAACAGCAAGGAAGTTCCCCCAGGGAATATCAAAAATAGACTGCGGGGCCAGGCCTTGGCACCCCATATGACGCCACCTGAAAGCACTTGTAAGGGTCAACAAACAGACCTTGAACTACTTATAGACTTTTCTCTCTCTCTCTTTTTTTTTTTTTGTCATTGGTTTTGTTGTTGTTTTCTTTGGTTGCTTTGTTTTGCTCTGTCTTGTTTTGTTGCACATTATTATCTCTGCCTGTCTATCTAGATATACAATCTGGAGGAGGAAACAATGGGACGGACGGTCCGTGGGGCATGGGAGAGGGGGAGAGGAGGGAGAGAGGAAGTGGTGCTAACCAACCCAGGGACAAGGGAAAACAAGTGATCCAAAATCAGTGGTAAGGAGGGTGTAGGAGACCTGGTAGGACTTGCTCAAGGATAATGTAACTGAGAGGAATTACTGAAACCCACAGGAAAGTGGGACAAGAGGAAAATAAAAGGAAATAGAGGAAAGAACTAGGAGGCAAAAGGCATTTATAGAGGTCTAAATACAGGCTGTACAGAGGTAAATATATTTTTATATGATGACGGGGGAATAGATCTATGTACATATGTTATAGGATTAGTATTCAGGTAGCAGATGGACATTGGGCTTCTACCCAAGCACTCCCTCAATGCAAGAACTCTTTGTTCTAATAACCTGGAACGCTGTGAAGCTCACTTTCCCGACATGATTGCTGAAGGCAAAATGGGTGCATAAGCAAATGTGGTGAAGAAAGCTGATGGTGCCCAGCTATCAAAAGATATAGCATCTGGGGGTCTTAAAGGCTTGAAGATAAACAAGTGGCCATCTAGCTGAGAGGCAACAAAACCCACCAGGAAGAAGCACGCCAGCCTGGGTGATCATGAGGTGTTGATGGCATCAGGTATCAAAGAACAGAAATCATATCATTATGAATGAGGGGACATGCAGGTCAAATGAGCTCAAAGCTCATCTGTAGGCAATTGGACATCCCCTTACAGAGGGTCACAAGGAAGAGACAAGCTAGTCAGGGTACAGTATAGCACTGATAAAATATACAGCTTTCTTCTAGTTCTTTAATGCTTTCACCCCCAAACTATCACAACACCAATTCTCCTTACAAATCTGGCTAGACCAGAACATGTACAGAAAAGAGCTGGAAACACAGGGAATCCAGGACAGATAATCCCCTCAGAATCAATATTGAGAGTAGCCATACCAGGAGGGGCAGAGGAAACTGGGGAAAGAAAGGAGGAACTGATCACAGGGATCTACACATAACCCCCTGCCAGGGAGATGGACAACAGAAAAGTGGGTAAAGGGAGACATCAGCCAGTGTAAGATATGAAACAATAATAATAATGTATAAATTATCAAGGGTTCATGATGGTGGTGGGGAGGGGCTGGGATAAGGAAGCTGATAGCCAGGGCTCAAGTAGACAGAACATATTCTGAAAATGCTGATAAGAAATATATACATGTGCTTGACACAATGGATGAATGTGTGGATTGTAATGAGCTGTACGAACTCCCAATAAAATGGTTTTAAAATAAAGAAAGAATGCATGCTGATCCATGGCCTAGGTATTGGTGAACCACAATGTACTGATCTTGGCCGTTTTGAATCAGAAGGTCATAGGATTTGCTGTGGCATTCCTCTTGTCAGAAAGGAGCTTGCTAAATCCATCAGAAGTTACAATGCGGTGTGTGATAGGAGTATATCTATCCGCTTTCCAGGAAATCCAATCAATACCACATTGTTCAACTGCATGCACCACCCACAAAAGCTAATCGATGAAGAACTTAAAGCATTCCCCCAGCGACTTCCCTGGAAAATTGATCCAACACGCAAGCAAGACGCAGTGCCCACTACTGGCGGTTGGAACGCAAACGTTGGCGGCAAAGAGGAAGGTGCAGTTGTGAGTCTGGACTTGGTGTTTGAATGAAGCTGGAGAAGTTTGCAAAACCAAAAGACTTGTTCATAGACAAGTTCATAGACGTGTTTCTTCGACAACACAAAAGGGGAGCTCTGCACCTGGACTCCCCAGATGGAACACACAGAGATCACATTGACTGCACCTGTGGGAAGGGAGACTCACTCGCTGGAGACCTTGGCACCGGCAGCTAAGCCCAGGTCAGATGCCCACTGTGGAGAGGACCGTCAACTGCTCCCACGTGACTTCAGGTTGACGCTGAAGGAACTGGGAAGCAGTCCACGGGGACCAAAATGCCACCTTGAGTCGGTCTTGCTGTCATTGGAGGCCGGGTCAAGACAAGATCGACGGCCTTGAAAATGACAGGAACCCTGATGAGCTGCGGGATGGCATCTCAAATAGATGCACGAAGAAATCAAAAGGCCGGCTGAGCCCTGGTGGCGTAGCGGTGGAATGCGGGACTGCGGCCCACGGGCTTGGCGGTTCAAATCCAGCAGCAGCTCTCCAGGAGCAAGGCTGGGCCTCCCCCTCCCACCAGAGGGCAGCGATGCCTAAAAAAAAAAAAGCCATTGGAAAGACAGGAGAGAAAATGACAAAGCCGATGTCAGGAGAGACTAAAACTTGCTCTTGATTGTAGAGCAGCTAACGCAAATGGGCGAGATGAAGTCAAAGAGATGAATGGGAAATAATCAAAGGGCAGCTGGAGAAGCCGGAGCCAAATATTATCACGAAATATGCAAGGACCCGGACATAGAAAACCCAAAAGGAAGAACATGTTTACTGCGTCTGAAACGGGAAGAACTCAAGGGAAAATGCAAGCCTCAAGTTGCAATCTCAAAAGATTCTATAGACCTGTTTTCAAGCGGTCTCTTCACCACTCCTTTTCGGGGTGGAAGGACCCTTTCTCAGGGGTCGCCCCATTCATGACAGAAAAAATGACAGCGATGAACTAGCAGCAAAAACAATCATGTGGTTGAAGGAACAGTATCAAAGGGTCGCGGCCTTGGGAAGGTTGAGGACCACTGCCCTAGACAAATATTGAATAAGGCAGGAAGCATCGGGCAAAGATGGAAGGCATACATGGGGTCACTGTACCAAAAAAAAAAAAAAGAGTCCAGAGTCCACCATTTCAGAAGGTAACATAAGAGCAAGGATTGGTGCTGGAGGGAGATGAAACGGCACTGAACAACACATTAGCCCCAAACTGGAAAGGTTCCGCAGCTGAAGAAACACTCACTCGTCTGTACCAGGAATTTGGAAGACAGCCACTTGGCCAACTGACGGGGAGAAAGCCCGATTTGTGCCCACCCCAAAGAAAGATGACCCCATGGAGTGCTCCGACTAGACAGCCCTGCCATCAATAGCGCACACAGTACAATTTTGCTTAAGATCCTTCAACAGCGGCCGCGGCAGCCCATCGACAGGACACCGCCAGAGGCTCAGGTTGGCTTCAGAAGAGGATGTGGAACAAGGGGTCTCGTTGCCGATGCCAGCCGGATCTTGGCTCAGCGCAGAGAACCCCAGACAGATGTTTACTTGTGGTTCGTTGACTCTGAAAGGCACTGGACCGTGTGGGCCTTCATCGACTGGGGATGACCTTGAGGAGAATGGGAATTGCAGAACCCTTCGTTGCGCTCATGCAGGCCGCGTCCGTGGATCCCGAGGCAGCCGTGCAAACAGAACAAGGGCAGACGGCCTGGTTTAAAGTCAGGATCGGTGTGTCGGGGTATCTCGTCTCCTTGTGCCGGTTCAATCGGTATGTTGAGCAGACCGTCAGAGAAGGTGGAGTCCCTGAAGAAGAATGTGGCCTTAAGATTGGGGGCCGGCTTATTGCCAACCAGCGAGGTGAAGGGGACATAACCTGGCTCGCTGAAGGTAAGGCGGATTTGAAGCCCTTGCTGATGAAGATCAAGGATTCCAGCCTTCAGTGTGGGTGACACACAGCTCAATGTAAAGACCACCGAAATCCTCACCCCTGGACCAATAGGTCACACATTCAAGATAAATGGAGAGAAGATTGCGATTGTCAAAGATTTTTGTCTTGCTTCGACCCACATGCTCATGAAGCAGCAGCATTCAAGAGACCCAATACACACACACACACACACACACACACACACAAATGTTAACTATTGTTGTTGCTATTTCATTCACCAAATCTTGCGGTATAATTCCCCTTTAAACAGGCTGGTATCGGCTCTTTCTCCCTTACGCTCCAAAGGAAACCCTTGACATGGTGGATTACGTTGGGCTTTCACCCCAAGGTCAGCGGTTCGATACCACCAGCGGCTCTAAAGGAGAAAGGCGAGGCTTTCCACGCCTATAAAGATTCGTTATCTCAGACACCTACAGGCACAGTTCGACTCTGACCTACAAGGTTGCCATGAACTGGCCTGGACTCCATGGCAGTGAACTTGGAGCTTGTTCTGCGTCTGCCACGGCGGCTGACAACAAACTCTGCGAAGAGAGGAGGTTGCTGTGACTGGTAGGTGCCACCTAACTGGTCCCAAGTCATGGTGACCCTGCCCACAACAGAATGGAACCCCCCTCCACGGTCCTGTGCCACCCTGACCAGTGTGCCTGTGCCTGAGCCTGAGCCCATCGTTGAAGTCACTGTGTCCATCCGTCTCCTCCGGGGTCTTATTTTTTTGTGCCCCTCCTCTTTCCCCAGCATGATGTGCTTCTCTAGGGACGGGTCTCTCCTGGTCACACGCCCCAGGTCCATCAGAGGAAGTCTCGCCTTTCTGGTGTCTCAGGAGCACTCCGACTCTTCTTCCAAGGCAGGTCTGCTTGTGCCCCTGGAATATTTTTCGCCAGCACCGGTCCGAGGAGCACAGGCGGCTCAAATTCGTGCTGTATTCATTAGTGACGCTGGGCGACAGGAAACACATGATTCACTGATTAAAGTGTGATTTGTAGTTGTTAACAATCATGTTTAAAGACCAGGGGATTTTAGGTGGCTGTGGAAGAGAGAGTCTGAGGGGAAATGGGCTTGTGATTAATTAAATGGAGATGAAAATCGTGTGAGGCTAGCACAGTGTGGGACCGAGTTATGGTTAAGAAGGGATTTTTTTGTATTGTCATTATCTTTGTATTTTTGCATGTAGGTGTATATGTTGGACATTGGGGGATTTTTTTCTCTTTTTTTTGGAATCATTTTATTGGGGCTCATACAGCTCCCATCACAATCCATATAAACATCAATTGTATGCAGACCACATTTACACACTTATTGCCATCATCACTCACAAAACATCCTCCCTCCATCCAGATCCCCAGTATCAGCTCCCTATATTTCCCTTCCTTCCCCCTTCTCCCCCATGAACCCTTAGTAATTTACAGATTGTTATTTTTTGTGGAGGGCCAAAGGCGGCCTTTGCCACCTGGGTATTTTTGAGATTGCACTTGCTGTCTCAACTGCCTGCCCCTTGCGCAGATCTTAATCAAGAAGTTATCAATGCTGAACACAGATTCATGATCAGCTTCCTGCACATCATGAGATTGTCTGTAGCAATAACAGTTTCCAGAGCTGCTCAATAACTTACTCAATAATGTACTCAATAATTGACCTTTACTGTGATTGGTTTAACAACATTGTGTAAATTGTGGTCCCAAATTATGCCATGGATGGCAAAAATTGTAAGCCCATTACTTCCC
>PVJH01037055.1:0-18280 GCA_004026705.1 Nesogale talazaci | reverse complement strand
TCCATCTATTGTCAAGGAGGACATTTCAACTTCTATCTGCAAGTTCAATGCGTCCTGTGATAGGATTACATCTATCCAATCAAGAAAATCCAATCAATACATCTATTACTCACATTTGTGTGCCAACTCTAAGAGCTAGAGATAAAGAGATTGAAAATTCCATTAATGTCTGCAGGCATAAATTGAGCAAACATGCAAGCAGGATTCATAGATTAGTTATTAATAACTACAATGCAAAAGTTGGAAATCAGAAGAAAGGGGCAGTATTTGAAAAAGATGTTATTGGTTATAGAAAGAAACTGGAGATCACATGATAGAATTTTGCAAAATAAATGACTTGTTCATATCAATAACCATTTTAATCAATGCAAAAGACTTCTCCAGGTGAAATACATAGAAATCAGATTAACTACTGATGAGTGAAAAGTTAAAAAAACTCAACATAACCAGGCCAGGGACTTACTGTGGAAGAGAGCATTAATTGCTGAGATATAAGTGAGAGTTGCAGCTGAAGAAAATTAAAACAAGCCCAAGAGATCCAAAAAATGACCTTGAGTTTACCCATTTGAATTTTCAAACTGTCTCAATAACACATTTGCTTCAATGAACACTTATGACCTAACACCTGATGACATGTGGAAGGATATTATGAGCATCATTCATAAAGAAAGCAAAATGTTATAAAGTATAGGAAAGAAAAGAAAGATAAAAGTGGACACCAGAAGAGATTCTGAAACTTGTTCTTTTAAAATATATATTTATTAATAAAATTATTTATATGTAATTTGCATATCATACAATTCAATAGTTCAATTACAAAAGATTTGTACAAGCATGACCTAAATCAACTTGAGAACATGTTATTTGTTCTTGTACTCACCATTATTAGTTTTTCATTTCTCCAAAGAAATCAATAATCCAGTTAGCAAATCCCTATAGATTTGCTTTCCCTAGATTTATAAAGGAAATAATTTTTAAAATAACAGGAAATGGCAATAATAATGTAAGACAGCTAAAAACAATTGAAAACAAAACAGGAATTATGAAAACTAGTATATATTTTAAATGGGTCAAAGGAGCTATCAGATGATACGGTGTTACATTTTAACTTTATCACATCTGCATATTCCATTTACTAATGGAATATTCATAAGAACAAGGTTGTTCACCTCCTTTGCCTATGGTTAGAGGGGATTCAAAAGTGGTTTAATCCATGTGCATTTCCTATTCACTAAAATAAAAAAATGGGACAGTTTTTAAATGTTTATAAATGATCTCCACTAAGTAATTCTATTGATGTTGCTATCGCTGCTGTTGTTAGATCCCATCCAATCAGCTATGACTCATAACAACATGTAGCATACGCAGTCCTGTGTCAACCTCACCATCGTTACCATCCCTGAGCCCATAGAAGAAGTCATTGTGACAATCCATACCTTGAGGAACTTCTTTTTCATTCACTTCCATGTTACCAAACATGGCCATCCTGGCCTCTAAGCAGTTCTCTGCCCTTACTTCTTTTAACACTGATAGGTTAATGTTTTTGGCAGCCCATGCTACTTTCAATATTTTTCTCCAGCACCACAATTGAAAATCCACCTATTTTTCTGTGATCTTCTTTATCTAATGCCCACCTTTCACATGCAACTGATGTCATGGAGAATGTCAGGGCTTTGGCCATGTGCACCTTGTCCTTCTCTTCAATAGTGTCAGGTGGTCCTTTGTTCTCCAATACGCTAAAGAGGTCTGCAGAGATTTACCTAATGCAACATGTCTTTACATCTCTTGACTGCTATCTTCCATGAGCATTAATTGTTGATCCAAGAAAGACCAAATTCTTGACATCTTCAAACATTTCTCTATCCTATCATAGTCCATTTGTGAAAATTTGAGTCTTCTTTACTTTGAGTTGCAATCCATACTGAAGACTACAATTTTTTAATCTTCCTCAGCAAGAATCTAATTCCTTCTTACATTCAGCAAGTAAGGCTGTGTTAGCTGCACATTGCAAGTTATTAGTAAGTTTGCCCTCAATATTGATGCTACTTTCATCTTCATTTAATCCAGTTTCTGTGATGATTTTCTCAGCATATAGTTTGAACAAATATGGAGAGAATGCACAACCTTGATGCATATGTAGATTTTAAATCATGCAGTCTTCCCTTATTCTGTTCTCACAAATGCCTCATGATCCATGTACAACTTCTGAAGGAACCCAATGAAGTAGTCTGGGATTCCCATTATTCCCAAGGTTATTCAGAGATTATTATGGACCACATATTTGATCTCTTTGGCACGGCCAATTAATCACAGTAAACATTTAAGTGATATTTTCTGCTTTGACAAGTTCCATCTGACATCAACAATGATATACATATTATATTGATAGTGTCATTGATACCTTTGAACTAGCAGTAATCTGCTTCTTCTCACATTAAAGAGTTCCAGCTTTTGTTAAAGTGATAAAACTGAGTTTGAAGTAAAGTCCATTAGTGAGGTTTCAGCACTGAGTCTTTGTGGTGTGGCCTATGAAGGATGCTGTATGCCTCAAAATAACAGAGAACTTGTTCTTTATTCCAAGTGTAGCTAAGGCAGATAGAAGAAATTATAAAGTCAAATGATGAAGTCATTATTTTCAGGACAAGTGTAAGCCTGACACAAGCCATGGTAATTTCAATGGTCTCATATGCATGTTTAGAAGGTATTCATAAGGGTTTAGGAGAATGGCACAGAACTGGATAGTGTTTTGTTCTGTTGTGCATACGATGGTCAGGTGGGGAGGCCTTTACTCAAGGGCACCCAATACAAGATACGCATTTGAATGTTGGGCGTTGAATAAGGAAAACTGAAGACAAACTGATATGTTTGCATTGTGGTGTTGGTGAAGAGTATTTAAGGTGACAAACACTGATAAAACGACAAACAAAACAATCTTAGAAGTATGGCTAGAGTGTTCCTTAGAAGCAAGAGTCAAGAGATTTCATCTTGCATTCTTGGACATATTGTTCGGAGAGACCAATCTGTGGAGGAAGACAGCATACTTGGTGGAGGAGAGCTGCAGAGGAAAAGAGGAAGGTCCTCAATGAGAGGGTTGGCCTAGAGGCTGAAACAATGGGCTCAGGCATAGGCACAATTGTGAGGGATGTGCAGCACCAACCAGTGCTTTTTTCTTGTGCATCGAGCCACTATGTATTGTAACGGACTCGATGACACCTCAGAACAGCAAGAGACTCTTCTTTCCTGAGTCATTGCTAGGAAATAGGGGTCAAATATGCTTTAACTCTCCAAGCCTTCTTTATCTTATTCTAACTGAAACTTTCTCCCATGCCCATACTACTTCTATCTTGGTTTCAATAATTTATTTCAATGACCATACAGAACTCAGTCATTACAATTAATGAGGATGATGAAGGGAGTGAACAAGTTGATACAACCCAGGATTAATAAACAGTAAGGATACCATCGTTGGTCCATAGAAAAGCCTCTGCTCAAAAAGAAGCCACATTTCTCTATGGTCAGAAGCCTTTCAGTCACATAGTCTCTGACCCTATGGATCAGAAAGTCAACTTGATGTGTTGGGTCACAGTCTTAATGCCTGGTGCTGCTCTTCTGTTCTATTTCAGCATCTTCCTGCCTCAGCTTCTAGTGTCTCTAGTGCCTGTGATCTTGGCCTCTTCCATTTCAGACAGAGGTCTCACTTGTGTTCCATTTCCAATGTTCCTGGTATTTCTCTCCTCGTCCCAAGATAGATCATTCTTATAGCAAGGAGAGTCATAAATAAAGCTGTCCAATCCTCTCTCAGTAACAGTCATTGCTAACACCCATTTTACATGTTGTTACTGATAGAGTCTATCAAATCATTTCTGACTCATAGTTGCCCCCAGGGATAACAGAGCAAAACTGCCTGGTCCTGCAGCATCCACACAATGGTTCTGATGTTTGAACCCACTAATACAGCCACTGTATCAATCCATCTTGTCAAAGGCCTTCATCTTTTTCACTGTCCCCCTACGTTACTATTCATGATATACTTGTGCAGGAAATGGTCTGCCCTGTCAGTCTGTCCAAAGTACGTGAGACAAAGTTTTAACATCCTTTCCTCTAAGAAACATTGTACGTCTTCTAAGACAGATTGGTTTGTTCTTTTGGCAGACCACGATATTTTCAATATTGTTTGCCAGCCCCATAACTCAAATTTGCTGATTCTTCTCCCCTCCTTTTTCATCAATGAGAATGAGGTGATTGGAAACACTGTGTTTTGGATCAGGTGAACCTTAGACCTCAAAGGAACATACTTGTTTTCAATACTTTAAGCAGGGATCTTGTAATCAATTTACTCAATCCACATTTCATTTGATATCCTGGCTGCTGCTTCCATGAGCATTGAGTTTAGATTCGAGCAAGATAAAATTCTTGACAATGTTAATCTTTTTTCTGTTTATCATGTTACCTACGAATTCTCTTGTGAGGATTTTGATTTTCTTTACATTGAGTTGTAATTCATACTGAAGGCTGCAAGATTTGATCTTCATGAGCAAGTGCTTCGAGTCCTCCTCACTTTTAGCAGGCAAAGTACAATGAACTGCTTACTACAGGTTGTTAATAAACCCTTTACAAACCTGATGAAATTTATAATCTTGTAATCCAGCTTTTCTGATGATGTGTTCAGAATATAGATTGAGCAGCTATAGAGAGAATACACAACACTGATGTACACCTTTCTTGATTTTAATCCAGGTACTATTTCCTTCTTATGTTTTTACAACTGCCTCTTGATGCACATACACCTTCTGAATGAACACTATGAAGTGTTCTGGAATTCCCATTTTTCTGAAGGTTACCGACAATTTATTATTCTCCATTCAGTTGCAAGGCTTTGCATAGTCAATGAAGCACAAGAAAATATCTCTCTGGTATTTTCTGCTTTGAATCTTCATCTGAATCCAACTAGAACTTCTGGCAGTTCTCTGTCAATGTACTGCTTCAACTATTGTTGGATGATATAAGCAAAATTTTCTTGTGTGTATGCTATCAATGAAATTCTCCTATAGATTGAACTTTTGTTAAGTTCTTTCTTTTGAGTGGGCACAAATTTTGATCTCTTCCAGTCCATGGCCAAGTAGCAGTCTTTCAAATTTCCTGGCATACAAGACTCAGTGCTTCCAGTGTGTCTTCTACTTGCTGAAACATTTCAATGAATATTCCATCAATTCCTGGAAACTTGCTTTTGGCTAATCCAGTAAATTTACTCAATGCAATGCTTCATTTGATGCTGTTATTTCTTCTTTTAAGATCTTTGGTTCTTGTGCATTGGCCACCTCCTGAAATGGTGGAATAATAAGTAGTTCTTTTTGGTATAGTGAACCTAAGTATTCTTGCCTTCTTCTTTTGATGCTTAGTACATTATTCAATATTTTTCAAACAGAATCTCTCAAAATTACAACTCAAGACTTGTTTTTCTTCCCTTATGTTCTTTCAGTTTCAGATATGTTGTGTGTGCTCTTTCCTTCTGTGTTTCTAATTCTAGGTGTTCAATCTTTTTAAAAAGTACTTTATCTTTTTTTCCTTTCATGTTGCTCTTTGAAATTTTCAATTCATTTCCTTTACTTCGCCTCTTCCATTTACATTTGCTGCTTCACAATTAATATTGAGTTTCAGATGCTCCTAGAACATCCATTTTATCTTTTCTTTCTTTCTTGCCTTTTTTAACCTTTAAATTATTGTTATCTTTTAAATTTTTTAAATTTTTTGTTATCTTTTAAATTTGAAGTTGATACATATATCATTTCATAATTCAATTGCATTGACCTTTTCTCAAGTTATTGGTCCTCTTGTAAGAATTTTCGTTTTCTTTATTTTGAGTGGTAATCTATCTGTAAAGCTGAAATCCTTGATATTCATCAGCAAGTACTTCAAGTCTTTCTCACTTTCAGCAAGCAAACATGTCATCTGCATACTGCAGATGGCCAGTAAGTCTTTGACCATATTCTGATGCCATATTCTTCTTCATGCAAGCCAGGTTCTCTGAATTTTTGCTCAGCATATTGAATTAAAATGATGAGAGCACATATGTAGAGGATACAGCATTTATTGCTCAATAAGAGGAAGATTTGAAATATTTGCTGATGAAAACCAAAGATTGCAGCTTTCAGTATTCCTTAAAACCCAATGTAAAAAAGTAAAAATACTCATAATTAGACCATTCTGATAAAATTCAGGTTATTGTTGCAAAAAATTAAAACAAGTACCAGGAGAGGCTAAGTATGCCCTTGTGTAGATCCCACCATAATTTATATTCTCAACTATAGATTTCAATTGTTGAACACTAATGAGAGAAGACCTGAGGTGCTGTGGATGAAATTAATTAAACTATATATGAAGAAATCTAAAGGCTACTTAAAAAGAGAGGGAAGAAAAAGAATAGTAAAATGGGTACCAGTAGACACTCTGAAACTTGATATTTGTGCAGTTAATATGCATAGAAGAAATGATGGTGCAAATGAGGTGAACAAATAATTTAAAAGGACAGTTCAAGAAGCTATGTGATGTGTTATAATGAAATGTGCAATGATCTGGAGTTAGAAAATGCAAAAGGAAGAAAACACATATCAGACAGGTATCAAGAATTAAAAGGAAGAAAAATAAACCTTGTGTTGGATTCTGTGCAATAAATATTGAGTGATGCAAAAAATCAAAATAAAATGGCATGGAGTTGAAGAAGTAAGAAAAAGTTTGAAACTGATTTTCATGGCATTTTACAACACTTCTTGATGTGATCAAACTATGGAATAGTATCATGTCTGAATTAGTTCCTATAAAATGGTTTGAAAGCAAAGAAGAAAGATGGAAAAAGAAGACTGAAGGAATGCATATAGTCACTATACCAAAAAGAGAGTAAAAACTCAACACATAGAATATTGTGTGCCCACCTTCGTGATATGATCACTGAAGACAAAGGTGTGCATAAGCAAGTGTGTGAGTAAAGCTGATGGTGCCTGATTATCAGAAGTCATAGTGTCTTTAGTCTTAAAGGGTTGAAGGTAAATAAGAAGCTATCTAGCTCAGAAGCAACAAAACCCACATGGAAGAAGCACACCAGCCTGTGTGACCACGAGGCATAGAAGGGATCAGGTACCAGACATCAAAGAACTGAAAATATATATCATTATAAATGAGGGTGGTACAGATTGGGGACTCAAAGTCCATCTACAGGGAAAGCATCATCCTCTTACAGAAGGGTCACAGGGGGGAGATGAGTCAGTGTACAGTGTAGCAACAATGAAATATGCAACTTTCCTCTACCTCTTAAAAGCTTCCTCGTCCCCACTATCATGATCTGAATTCTACCTCACAAATCAGGTTAGACCAGAGGATGTACACTGGTACAGATAGGAACTAGAAACATGTGGAATCCAGGACATAGGATCTCTTTAGGGTCATTGCTGAGAGTGCTGATGGTGAGAAAATGAAGGGAAGGTGGCATAAAAAGGGGAAACCTAGTATAAGGATCTACGTATAACCTGGGATATGTACAACCATTCAATGAGTGAAAGGAGAAATTGGATAGTGCACAATATGACAAAATAATAACAATAATTTATAAATCATCAAGGGTTTATGAGGGAAGATGCAGAGAAAGGAATGGGAAAAGGAGGAGTTAATACCAAGGGCTTAAGTAGAAAGAAGATATTTTGAGAATGATAATGGCAACAAATGTACAAATATGCTTTTCTTACATTGGATGGATGGATGGGTTGTGATGAGTTGTATGAGGCTCCAATAAATTTTTTTTTTTTAAATAGAAGGGATGGTACTGAAGGAAGGAGTACAAACTGCACTGAAGGCATTAGCCACAAGCAAATGCTCAACTCACTGTCATCGAGTTGATGCTAACTCATAATGACTCCCGTGAGTTCCTGAGACTGAGACTCTTTATAGGAATAGAAAGCCCCATTTTTCTGCAATGGAGCTACTGGTGGTTTCCAAGTGCCAACCACTTGTATCACTATTGAACACATAATCACTGCACCGTCAGGGCTCCTTAATCAAAGCAAGGGTCCAAAAATTGACAGAAAACTAATAAGAATTTTACAAGCTGACAAAGCACTGAAAGAATTCACTCACTCACCTATTGCCAAGAAACCTGGAATACAGCTGTTTGACCAATTGACTAGAATAGATAGTGTTTGGACCCATTCCAAAAAAGTCCAAACAAAGAATGTAGAAATTGTCAAACAAACTAACTGAAAAAAATTAGTACACATCATCATTAATAGCACATGCAAGGAAATGTTTGCTAAATTTTGTTAACCATGGTTGTGTCAGTACTTTGACAACGAGCTGTCAGAAATTCTATCTGGATTAGGAAAAGAGCGAAGAATATGGGATACTATCATTATTTTTTTTATGAAGGGATGCCATTGTTGATGTCAGATAGGTCTTGTTTGAATGAATGGAATATCAGAAAGATCTTCCCTTGTGTTTTATTGATTTTGCAAAGACATTTGACTGTGTGGAACACAAAAAACTATGACTAGCGATGAGCAAAATAGAAATGCAAAAACACTTCATTATGCTGATGCAGATAGTCTACATAAGTCTAAGGGCCATCCTTCAAACAGAACAAGAGAATACTGCTCTTTTCCACATTGGTAAAGATATGCCCCAGGGTTCTATTCTTTCACAATATGTGTTAAACCTGTATGCTGATAAAACAACCCAATAAATGGACTAAATGAAAAATAAGAGGGAAATTTATTGACAACCTGCCAAATGTAGGTGTTCGGATAAACCAAAATTTCTTGCTTCAAATGAGGAAAACTTGAAACACTTCCTTATCAAGATAAATTAACGTGCTCTCATGCTATCCATTCATCTCATGCTATCCATAGACTTCAATGTAGAGTACAGCTAGTTATAAAGAAAACAAAATTCCTCATAAGTGGACCAGTAGCTAACATGACATAAATGGAGGAAAGATTGAAGTTTACAAGAAGTTCATCTTCCTTGGACCCACAAAGCTCTCGGCAACAGCAGACCAGAGAATTAGTTACTATTTTGCATTGGGTAAATATGTTGTAGAAGACTTTTTTTTCTTTTAATGAATCGTTTTATTGGGGCCTCATACAACTCCCATCACAATCTATACAACATCAATTGTATGCAGGCCACGTGTACACCCTTATTGCCATCATCACTCTCAAAACATCCTCCCTCTCTCCAGGCCCCCAGTATTAGCTCCCTATATTTCCCTTCCTTCCCCTTCCCCCTGGAACCCTTAGTAATTTACAAATTGTTATTATTTTCATACTGTACACTGTCCAATATGGCTACCGTGGCTAACCCCAGGCCTATCGGGGCCAGGATGAAGAAGTAGGGTCAAGATTATACCCTGTCGGACACAACCACACCAATGCAAAGCACTAAGAGTGTGCAACAGAGCGTAGAGTCACAGATGGAGTGCCAAGGATATACTTTGGGGCCAGGGTATGGCACCCCATCCGACTCAACCAGCGGTCATTCTAGGAGGTCAACTATAGACCTTGAACTTTATACAGGTTTTTAAATTGCTATTATTTTTATTTTTATTTTACATTTATGTATAGCACATTGAGGGATTTTCTTACTGTTGTTATCATTGTTTTATTTGCTTTAGTTGCTTCATTTTGGGAGGCTTTTTTTTGTATATATTGTTACCGCTCCTGGTCTATCTAGACAAGATAGGGTGGACAAAGAGTTTGGAGACTTCTTTAAAGGTTTTTTTCTTGTTTTTAAAATTGAATTTAATTGGTTTACTTTTTATTTTGTATTATGAGGTCTACATGTCAAACAATCACTTTTTACATTAGAAAATATATCAAACATAGCAATGGCTTGTCCTACTCCCCCATTCAAATGCCCTGTCTTAAAAGTTGTTGTTATTTTTTTAATCTGATAGTTGATCCCTTTGGCACTTGTCATGACACAGGCTGGTGTGTTTCTTCTAAATAGGCTTTGTTGCTTCTCTATATGGCTGATTGTTTGTCTTCAAACCTTTTAGACCTCAGGCACTACATATTTTGATTGCTGGGCACCATCAACTTTTTTCATATTTGCTTATGTACACATTTGTCTTCAGCAATCATATTGAGAAGGTGGGCACACGTGATATTATTTTTTGTTCGTTGAGGCCTTATACCTGATCCCTTTAATATTCTGTGGTCACCAACTCATACTGGTGTGCTTCTTCCATGTGGGCTTTGTTACTTCTGAGCTAGATGACTGCTTGCTTATCTTTGAGTCTTTAAGATCCTAGACACTGTATCTTTTGATGTCTGTGCAACATCAGCTTTCTTAGCCACATTTGCTTAAGCACACCTCAGACATCAAAGAACAAAAGGATTTTTCATTGTGACTGAGGGGGAGTGCAGAATGGGGACCCAAAGCGCATCTGTAGATAATAGAACATCCCTTTATAGAAGAATCGCAGGGAAAAGAGGAGCCAGCCAGGAGACTGTATAATAACAATGAAGCATAAAACTTGCCTCTAGTTCTTAAATGCTTTCTCCCTCACATTATTATGATCCCAAATCTACTTGACAAATCTGGTAGACTAAAGTATGTACACTGGTACAGATAGGAACTGAAAACACAGGGAATCCAGAATATTTGATTCCTTCAGGACCAGTGGTGAGAGTGCCCATATAAAGTGTGGAGGGAAGATGGCGTAGAAAGGGGGAACCGATTACAAGGATCTACTTATAGCCTCCTCCCTGGGACACAGGCAACAGGGAAATGGGTGAAGGGAGACAATAGCGAGTACAATATATGACAAAATAATTACAATTTATAAATTATGAAGGGTCCATAACAAAGGGGGGTGGGGAGAAAGGGGGAAATGAAGAGCTAATATGAAGGGCTCAAGCACAAAGTAAATGCTTTGAGAATGATGAGGACGGCAAATGTACAAATGTGCTTGACGGACAAGGGAAGAATGTATGGTTTGTGATAAGAGTTGTATGATCTCTCAATAAAATTATTTTTAAAAAATGATTTAAAATAAAAAAGTTTTTATTTTTAAGGTTTTTTAAAAAAAATTTCTATGAACGAGGATAACATCTTGAGACTTAAGGTACAACCTGTCCCAAGCATGTTTTTAGTGAATTTTGAACTTCTTTCTTCAGTCCCATTGGTCCTTGATAACACACCACTCCTTAACAAGGTAGAGTGTCCACTACTTCTTTTTGGTACAACGACTTCATTTTATTTCTATCCGCTTTTGATACATTTCGCCTCATTCAGGGTTTTGCCGATAAACCCTTTTAATCTTGAAACTTGAGCATTAGATTTTTTCTTTTGTTCTTTCCGTTTAAGCTGTGCTGATTATGTAATCAGTTTTGGCTTTCTAATTCTGAGTTCTTTGCTCATTTCCATGATTAGTGATAGGAGGGGGTAAAGGAGGATGGAGGATGGAGGCTGGCCTGACCTCTAACTTGTGGCAGTTGACCATAGGTTGGAGTTGGATTCATTTTCTCCCTACCGGTGCCAGAGAAGATCCGCTGTGGCCTCCATGCCATTTTTGTACTTACCCACAATGAACAAGTTTCAGCAGAATTTCTAGTCTAAGAAGAGTTTGAGAAGAAGGAACAGGCTTTTTACTTCTAAAGGCATAGCCACTGAAAACCTTTTGAATTATAGCAGAATGCTACCATAGACTCTTTTAATATTAATGTTCAAATTTCAATTTTTTTATGTTCTTGAAAAATGTTGAGTGTGTTCTATTTTGGTTTTCTAACTACAGATCTTAGCAATTCCATTATAGTATGCTGATTTTTCTTCTCCATATTGTTTTAAGTGAATAAATTTCATTAAATATTTCTAATCTTAAAAAGCAAGTTACAGATTGAGATAATTTGTGTTAACACCTATAAAAATCAGCTTTTCTATGAACAAATAATAATAAATTTTACAAAGCATGCTTTTAATGGCTAATATCAATTAAGAATGTTGTTATTTATAGGGTAAGAGAGAGGCAAACATGCATATATAAGATAAAATTATGATCATTACTCTTATTTAAAATTTAATAATTTTATTAAAACTTATAACATGCATATGGCAAAATGTCAGTTTTTTAAAAATAAAGTTGTAAATGTAGGCATTTTTAACATATTCCATGCTGTCATGTTCTTCTGGATCCCTGAATTGATTGTTAAAGTAATATATATCTTGTTAAATGTAAATGGTTAAAGTTCTAAATTATCTGAGTAAACACAGTGAAATAATAGTAATTCATGGATAATAGCAATAGTTATTATAATCAATATGGTCATCACTATTTTTATCACCTTCAATTCCACTGTTTATTAAATTTATAAATGTGTTATGCCTGGAGGCTGAATTTTGCATATAGTAACTTTTGTTTTTGTTTTGTTTTGCTTTGTTTTGGAGGGGGCATCATTGCCCACTGGTGGCCCAGCCTTGCTCCTGGATTTGAACCTCCAACTCAGTGGGCCACAGTTTCACGCAAACCACTATGCCACCGGGGTTCAGCCCATACAATAACTTTTGATTCATTATTTTTGCCTTTATAAATTTTTATATAACAATATAGTGATGTAATATTCACTATTAAGGAAATCAAGAATTAAATTTTAATTCCTGTCACCACAAGACAAGCAGCTTTGAATGAAAAGTTCACTAGATATCATTTACTTAAATATATAATATATATGTATATATAAATATATGGGTACTTGTCTATGTATATATTTACATACAAATGCAACATGGAAATAGATGGACTTTGGGCTTCTTAAATTTTACCTCAGTACATGAGTGCTTTCTTCTTTTTTTTGTTTGTTTTGTTTTTTTCTAATAATGTTGCACTGTATGATACTCCCCTTCCTGACATGATCTCTCAAGGCAAAATAGATGTGTAAACAAATGTGGTGAAAATAGCTGATGGTACCCAGATATTAAAAGATATAGCATCTGGGGTCTTAAAGATTTGTGGTTCAATAAGCACCCCTCTATTTGGGAAAAAAAATGCCCACATGGAAGAAGCACATCTACCTTTGTAATCATGAGCAGAGATGTAATCATGGGTAGACATATCAGAAGTTCTAAATCAAGCAACCAAATTGATGTGACAGGTTTTGGTAGTGGAGACCCAAAAACTTTTTGTAAGATACACAGCCTCTCAGAGAGTCACACGGAAGGGATGGTAAATCTAGTGTGTAGTATAGCACTGATGAACTACATAACTATCCTCTAGTTCTTTAATATTTCCTCTCCTTACTGTTTATGGACTTTGTTTGTTTTACCTCATTAATTATGTTAGACTTGCATATGTCCTTTTGCATGTCTAAGATTGTCCAGTACATGAAAGCCAAGTGGCTAACCCTTCAGACACAGTAACAGGAGCAATGGTTCCGTGAGGGTAGGAGACGATGGTACAGAAAGGGGAGAATAGGGTGAAGAAACCATTGATTACTGAATAACCCTGTTCGATAAGATTGAACATCAGAACTATATGTGGATGGATATAGTGGATTGTGTGAAATATGAAAAAAACTATATAGGAAAAATAATAAATGTGGGTTCTAGGGTGGTAGGTGAGGAGACAGAGAGGATAAGGGTAAGTTGATATCAAGGGGATCAAGAAGAAAAAAAATGTTTTGAAACTGATTGTGGTAGTAATTACATAATACTGCTTGATGTGATTGAACTATGGAATATTAGAATATCTATGAGAGCTCCAACATTAAAAATTAAAAAATAACAAAAAATAAAATTTAAAACACGTGGTTTACTTAAATGTCAGAATTCATACCTCAAATGTTTAATAACAAAATTATATTCTTGTGCAATTTCTTCTTTGATGAATCTTATCTCAAAAGAACCGAGAATTAAACGAAAGAATCCTTAAACACAAGTTTATAAATTATGCATGCAATGTCTTGATATTTCATTTCTTGTGCTTGAAGACAATATGTAGCAAAGAGATAATCTGTGACAAGAAATGTAATGTGTTAAAGAGGTCAAAAGACCAAGACTAGAAGAAGAGAGGCCTAATTTAAGTCAGAGATTTGCTTACACAGAGGTGTGACTTTAGATAAATCACATACACCCTTTAGATACAATTGTTTCACTTGTTATCTGAACTGGGGAAGATAATCTCTAATTCCTCATCTAACTCCAAGGTCCGATTCTTTCTGTTCACCTTGTCTTGCTTCTGATAGTTAAGTTAAAGCACCACCCTATATGCTGTTGGGTTTTAGAGATGCATTAACAAATGTGGTGAAAATAGCTGATGGTACCCACATATTAAAAGATGTAGCATCTGGGGTCTTAAAGGTTTATAGTTAAACAAGGACCCCTCTATTTGGGAAAAAAACAAAGCCCACATGAGGGAAGCACACCTTCCTTTGTAATCATTCCAACTCAAAGTAACTGTGGCAGTTACACAAGCTATTGTCAACTTGAGGAAGGACTGGAGGCTAGCCTATCATTCAGGTCAGAGCCAATGAAGCTATTTGTGGACCTTTCTCCTGAGGATCCTGGGAATGATCATCTGCTTTCCAGGGGGTGGGAGACACACTCTGTCTGTTGACAAGTCGCATGGAGCTGTGCTGATGGAGCCACTATCTTGGAGTTGGAGGACCCATGTGGAGAACCTGGCCAGTGCTGAGATCCTTTCACTGTCACTGGATCCACAAGATTTTCCAGCCACCAAGTGGTGATCTTCCTGCATTCAGTGTCATCGTTCGTGTTGTGTGAGCCTGAAGAGGAAATTATAGACTGGTATTGGAGATATGGGATAATATCAGACTTATAGACTTGAACTGAACTAGCTACTGGTATTCATAAAATAACTTCCTCAAAATTTTATATAATGTATTTCAGAAGACACATTTGCTTAAATGCTAGGTGCTAGGTTTCTACAGGGGCTTCACTTATGTTAACTTAATATCATCTATTTATCCATTTATTCAGCTCACTGAATCCTACAATTTACTTGGCCTCATGATTGTCACCAGACATATGGAATTAAATTAGACAGGTTTTTCTTTTAAATTGTGTTAGGAAAATTATGTTCCATTTGAGAAGCCATTCTGATGCAGAATATATCATGAATAAAAGTCTACTCGGCCATTCACTGGCTGTTGGGAGGATGTGGACTCATAGTGACCCTCAGGGACAGACAGGGTCAAGTGCCCCTGTGAGTTTCTGAGACAGTAAGACTTTAGGAGAGTAAAGATCCCTGTCTTTCCACTGCAGAATGCTGCTGGTTTTGAAACGGGTAAAAAGTAAAGTGACCAGATTTTAACATTGGTAAAGAGGGACACCAATGACTGGGGGTGGGGTTGTTCTTGATTAAAAATTTAATCTATTTGGTGCAACAAAAATTTTCATAGAGGGTGATGAGCCCCGGTGGAATAGTGGTTGTGTTTGGGACTGCAGTCCACTGGGTTGGCTGTTCAAATCCAGCAGCAGCTCTCCAAGAGCAAGGCTGGGTCTCCTACTCTCACCAGAGGGCAGTGATGCCCCCTAAAAAAGTTTTCATAGAACACAAAAATAGTATTGCAGTATATTTATTTTAATTTCAACATAAGTACAATTTACACATATGATACAATAAAATATGTATAGCATTATTTTATTGTTTGGCATATTTCTCATTGGAGTGAATTTTTTAGTAGATTGCTGTCATTGTTTAAAAGGTCATGAAATTTTTCTCAAGAATTTGTTAAATTATATTTCATACAAAAAATGGCTTTCATTTTGATGCCTGAGACCTGGCCATTTGGACACCTCGTGGCCACACTGGCTGATGTGCTTCTTCTGTGTGGGATTGGATGCTTCTCAGCTAGATGGCTGCCATCTGTTTATGTTCAGGCTTTGAACCTCTAGACATTATAGCCTTTGATATCTGGGCGCCATAAGTTTTCTTCACCATATTTGCATATGCACCTATTTGACATCAGTGATCATATTGGGCCAGTGAGCATCATGGAATACCAGATTCAAAGAACAAAGTGTTTTTGCATTGAGGGAGTGCCTGGGTGGGGGCCCAAGGACCTGCTGCTTAGTACTAAGCCTATAACTATATGAACCTGAATTTATTCCTACTTTATCATAGATAATTATATTTACATATATACATGCCTGTGTTTAGGCCTCTACAAGTGCTCTTTGCCTTCCTCTATTTCCTTCAGTTTTCCTCCTGTCTTACTGTCATGCTCAGCCTTCATTTGAGTTTCAGTATTTCTTCTTTGTTACATTGCCCTTACTTAAGCCCTACCAGACCTCCCAAACCCTCATCACCACCAATTGTGAGCTATTTGTTGTTCCTCCCATCCCTGAGTCTGTCCATGTCCCTCTTCCTCACTTCCCATCCCCTACATCTGCCAGGAACCATCGGTCCATTCTCTCCTCCCAACTGTCCACTCAGTAGTGATCCCTTCTTAATTCAGTCCATTTTGGGGACTCAGACCACTGTATCACTGTGTATGCACCTTCCTGAGATGATCACTGAGGACAGATGGGGACATGAGCAAGAGTGGTGAAGAAAGCTGATGGTACCCGGCTATCAAAAGATATAATGCTTGAGGTCTTAAAGGCTTGAGGATGACCAAACAGAGCAGCAAAGCCTACCATTGAAAAAGCACACCAGTCTGTGTGACCATGGGGAGTGGAAAGAACCAGGTAGCAGTCGTCAAAGAACAAATATCATACCATTATGTGACCACCCTCCTGACAGGATTGCTGAGAACAAAAGGGTGCAGAAGCAGACAGAGTCGAGCAAACGATGGCACCCAGCCACCGAACAATAAAATAGCTGGGATCATAAAGGCTTAAAGGTGCAAAATTTGCCATCTAGCACAGAAGCAGCAAAGCCCACATGGAAGAAGCACACCAACCTGTGTGATCATAAGGAGTCTAAGCGAGCACATATCAAACATCAAAGAACAAGAATCACATTAATAAGAATGAGGGGGAGAGCAGGGTGGGGAACCCAAGCCCACTTGTGGGCAATTGAACACCCCCTTACAGGGGAGGCATGGGGAGGAAATGAGTCAGTCAAGGTGTATTGTGGTAGTGATGAAGCATAAAACTTTCCTCTAGTCCCTGAAGTCTTCCTCCCCCCAACTATCATGGTCCCAACTCTACCTGGACTGGGAGGAGGTACACTGTGAGAAATGAGAACCAGAAATACAGGGAACCCGGGGTGGATGAACCCCTCAGGGCCAGTGGTGAGAGTGGAGTTACTGAATGGGTGGAGGGAAGGTGGGATGGAGAGAGGGAGCCAACTGTGGGGATCTACAGACTGCATCCTAGCTGGAGGATGGGCATCAGGAGGAGTAGGCAGGGAGAGATGTCAAGCATTTTAAGATATGATAAAACAATAATAATTTATAAAGCAATGAGGACTGATAGAGAGGGGGGAAAAGGGTCGGAGGTGGAAGGATGAGAAGCTGATATCAAGGAAAATATCAGAGTGGAAAAGCAGATATTTAGAGAATGTTAACAAAAGCAGGCATATGAAGGTGCTTGGCACAGTATATGTAACTATGTATTGTGAAAAGTGGTATATAAGCCCCCAATAAAATGGTCAAATTAAAAAAAATAAAAGCAAAGTGTCCACACTTACTTGTGATTTTTCTGATGTCCACACTTTTTTTTTTTTTTTACCATAGGAAGAACATGTTCAGTTGCAGCATTAGTTCCTGGTAAGAACAGCGCATGTTTCACAATTTTCAGTGCATTATTGTATGGAACATGGTTTGTTTCAAAATGGTGAGATATTTCTTTTTTCTTTCTTTCTTTTTTTTTTTTGGCATCACTGCCCTTTGGTGGTCGTGGGAGCTACCCAGTGCTGCTCTTGAGAGCCACTCCTGGATTTGAACCGCCAAGCCCACCGGCTGCAGTCCCGCACTCAACCACTAACACCACCAGGGCTCAGCCCAATGATGAGATATTTCTAACCATTTTTTGTCTATCATGATTTTTGCTGATGCTCAAGATTTAACCTTTTCCTTATCAATATTTTTTAATAATGATACTTCATTGAACAGATCATTTTCAGAAATATCATGGGAAATATATGGGAAAACTTGAGTAATATGATTGAATGATTTTTGCACATCACTCCAATTAAGTTCTTGTTTTAATGTAGCCTAATGAAAATGTTCAGTATCATTGTAATGTACCATCCACTCTTCTAAATAATCTATGCAGTTACTAAAGAACTTTTTAACATGATTCATGAGATCTGCACCATTTATTGAACTTTGTT
>PVJH01037054.1:0-18274 GCA_004026705.1 Nesogale talazaci | reverse complement strand
GGGTAAATGATGCCAAGTGGTTATGGATGGAAACGTGAGGCCCAAATGGCTAAACAAGCCCATGGAGAGATGTTCAAGTACAGTAAAAGTCAGATCGATAAAGTGGAGAGTAGCGTGTGCGTCGCCTCAATAATCAATGTCACTTACACACCTGGCTGCTGGGGGCAGTTGCTATTGAGAAAGTTCCCACGCATGGTGACTGCAGTGGATCATAGGGAGGAAAGTTGGAGCTCCCAGCATGGCGGGGGAGGCAGATCGGTGCCCTCCTAAGGGAAGTGCTGAGCTTCAGAGTGGTGGGGGGGGGGGGGTAAGGGGGGACCTGAGAAAAAGAATGAAGGTCATAAGACCATCTCACTTCTGGAAATAAATATTTACATGTCTAAATACTATGCCATGTGTTTACAGTTATTTACATATGTAGATCGTGTTGAGATTCACGGGGACTTCTGAAACCTCTGGGAGATGCTGTCTATCAGAAGGGGAGGAAAGAGAACAGGAAATGGAGGCAAACAGATTAGCCAAACAAGAACTTAACTAGAAAAAGCAAGAGAAGGCAGCCCAGAAGAGGGGGAAGACACAAAGGCAGGAGCTGGACTAGAGAGGAGCTGGAGGGAGACACCTTCCAGGCCGAAGAATCCCTGGACATGCTCAAAGGCTTAGCCAGAAGTCGACAGTTCGAGTCCATCAGGAGACATCAAAGAACAACGGCCTGGCAATCTGCTCTCCAAAAGCAGCATCTGAAATCCCTGTCAGGGGACATTCACGAGGAGCCCCTGGGCCGCAGTGGCCTTGACAAGCTTGACTGCTTGTGACGAGGTGAGGGCACTATTTGGGTAGGTGGGACAGGGATCTGGCCTACAGCCCCTCGGGCCCAGAGGTTGTCTCTGGGGCCCAGAGAACCATCCGAGAGGGCCCTCCATCCAGCTGGTGCTCCTCCGATCGTTTCCAATCACCATGTTGGGTTCAACTGCTTGACATTTTCTACATTAAGAACAAATCTAAATAGATTTTTTTTTCTCCTGAAGCATGAGTTAGTGTAGGGAATGAAAGCAAATCAGATTCATGCAAAAAAGTAGAAGACATTAATTTTTTTAAAAAGCCCAACCAAGCACCCTGTAATTTTCAGTGATTTCCTTTCAGGGAATCTGCGGCCACTGTCACTATAAACACAGCCGAGGATAAATAAATAAATAAAAAGGAAAAGAAGTCTGTGTTTTTTTTTCTTTTTCTTTTTCTTTTTTCTTTTCTCTCCCTCTCTTTCCCTGATGGCTGGTTGTAGAGGCCTGGGGATAAAAGTCAGCCTCTAACTAATGGTTTGCAGATGGTGCCTGCCTTTGGCCCAGTTCAGCCTTTCCCCAAGCACCCTGGTCCCCTGCCTGCCAGACACCGGGACAGTGACAGGCTGGACCTTCGGCCCCTGGCTTGGGCTGCAGCCAGACGGGGAGGAGCTGTTGAAGGTGGGAGCCAATGCTAGGCGGGATCACGCCAGAACCTGCTGTCATGGACTCGGGAGGAGCCCACATGTGTGTCAGTGCAACTGCCCCACCTTTCTTCTGAGGGACTGCAACTCTTCAGTTAAGAACCCAGCATAGGAACCTACTTGCACGACCCAAGGAGTGTTGGCACAGGGGGTTATGTGTCGGGCTGTGGATGGACACAAGGTCAGCACTTTGAGATCACCAGCTGATCCATTGAAGGAAGACGAGGTTTTCTGCTCCTGTCAAGATCTGCAGTCACGGAAACCCCCAGAAACATCCTTCTCTGCCCTGGGGGGCTACAATGAGTCAGAAGTGACTCAGCGGCAGTAAGTGAAGGGTTTCAAGGAGGGACAATCCCCCCTCCCAGTTCACCACCATAGAATCGATTCTGACTCATGGCAACACTCTACCTCTTTCCAGACGCAGACTCCTCTTTTCCTGAGGAGAGGCTGGTGGGTCCCAACTGTTGACCTTGCAATTGGCAGCCCATGCTGAACGCACGATGCCACACGGCCTACGAGTTGCTCATTACCATAGTGCCAGCGTCAACTCCAGGTGGCCCACGTGTGCAGAGTACAACTGCCCATGGGATTGAGGGCTGTGACCTTCTGGAAGCTGATAGCTAGGACGGCTCCTGAGAGCCTCATGGGGGTTCATTCACTGCTCCACTAAATCTCTGTACGTATTACTAGACATGGATAGAGACACAGATTAGAAGAGTTTCAGACTTAGACATAGACATAGAGCATGGGTACAGATTGAAGCACACAGTCATAGGCATAGACACGGTCACAGACACAGACACTGTCATGGTCATGGTCAGTCACAATCTCAGACACAGACACAATCACAGTCACAGGCACAGACACAGTCATGGTCACAGACACAGTCACAGACATGGACATGGACACGGGCACAGACTCAATCACAGTCACAGGCACAGACACAATCACAGTCACAGACAGAGACACAGACATGGTCACAGACACGGCCATAATCACAGGCACAGACACAATCACAGTCACAGGCACAGAGACAGGCACAGTCTCAGACATGGACGCAGAGATGGGCACAGGCACAGTCACAGGCACAGGCACAAGCAGAGAGAGATTTGCCTCTGTGGAACTGGTGAGCTGCGTGAGACAGCCCCCTTCAGTCCTGGCAGTTTGCTCTGACTGACTTGGGGGGGGGGGGCGGCGTGGGAGCTGTGGGCAGGCTGCCCCTGAGGAAGAAAGAGTCAGGCTGAACAGAGTGCCTCTCCTCCTGCAGGAGCAGGGGGTGTGCTTCCGTGCTCCAGTGAGAGTGTGGACCCCTTTTACAACAAAGAAATCATCCCACAGTCATGCAGTTAGCCCAACTCTTAGCCACTCTGTAGGGCTGAGTCTTCCTTGCCCCTGTGGGTTTCTGGGGCTATAACTCAGAGCAGGAAGCCTGACTGTGGTTTCAATCTCTGTGTCCTTGCTCCTGTGAGGTGGCTGTGGGTTTGAACTACAGATCTCTCGGTTAGCCGCCCTCTTCTCACTGTCCTCCCCAGATGGATGGTACAGAGACTTCAAATCCTTTCTGAAAGGAGGAGGGTCTCGATCATCTTAAAGTAGCCCTCTCATGATATTCTTGTCCCTGTGAAGGCTGGGGTAGGGGGTCTTCATGGGTGAGTGTTCCTGCTCCCTCTGCTGAGAGTCTCCCCACACCCACACCACGTGTGCTTCCTTAAGCCTCAGGAGGCAATGCTGTGTCGCTGTGGCTTCAGACTGAGGCTCCGGTCAGCATCTTCTCTTGTCCTCCCCACCCACCACCCCACCCCTCATGTGCTCCCCCTGCCCTTTGCTCGCTCCCCACACCCAAATCCCAGGCATGCAATGGGCTCTCTCATGGTCGCTCTTCCTCCTCCCTGTCTCGGCTGCTTGAGCGATGAGATGTGCGTCTTAGGGCTCCAGGTTCATTTTCAAGAGCAGACACTGCTGATGAGAAGACACGCGCCTTTCTCTGCCAAGCACTTGAAAGGAGCTTCTGAGTGGTTGACGATCCCTGGCAAAACAACTATCTTGATGAGTTAGGGCAAAGGAATCAGAAACAGATGGGGACACTTGCGCTGCAAGACTCAGAAGTTCAGCCCAGTGGGAAAGTGTGGGTTGGGTGAAAAAGGGAGAAACAAACAAATAAACCAAAAAAGCATGTGGAGTTTCCAAGGAGGGCCCAGAACATTCCAGGCAGGGGCTTGAGCCATTTCAGGGAACCCCCGGCTCACCTGGGAGCGGGCAGGCTGGCATTGGCCCAGCCATCTGCACAGCCTTCCAAGGGGATCAGGAGCACAGAGTGGCTATCAAGTTTCTCAAACGTGGCTTCTGAAAATAAGCTGCTCTAATGAACGGTATCGCTTCCCCCCCGCCACTCCCCTGGGGCGCACGGCCCTGTGGAAGACGGGCATGATTGTAGAGATCACCATTCGCTGGGCTTGGCATCGGCGGCACTCAGATCTGTGGAGAGGAGGCCTGATTGGTGGGGTGGGAGTGTGCAGGGCGGGCAGGGTGGACAGATTGCGGTTTCCAGGAAGAATGTGAAAATCCTATATTTTGTGACAAAAGCTGCTCCGGGGCATGCAGATTGCTCACAAATCGGTTGCAGATTTCCCTGGAAGATGTGGAGACATCCAGGCAGAAAAGAGGGCAGTTGGGGCCCAAGTGCATTCAGGGCTCTCTGTGGAGCTCAGGATGTGGGGTTGGAGTGGGAAAGGGGGTCTGGAGCCTGCTGGGGGCCCTGCCAGACTCTGCAGCCTTCTCGCGCCCATGACTACTGACCCCACTTCTGCAGGGTGAGTTTGTAGGCTTATGAAGACCAGGCGGCCTCCTGGAGTCTCTAGTCATCTCTGTGTGCAGGATCAGACTACCCCCAAACCAATCTGAGCCTGGAACAGCCCCTATCAGGCCCATGTAGTGTCTTTCCTTGTTTAAACGAGAAGCCTGCAGTCCAAGGTAGTACCTGGCCTTTTGGAAGGGACACCAATGCGGAAAATGCTTAAGAATCACTCAGCTTCTGTCCTGATTTTAATACTTCATTGAGTTTTTATCACTCAGTTACCCAGTGAGTCCTTCCTAGAAAATTAAGACCCACCCCCATCCCACTGCCATCAAGCCATCGTGACTCACAGCACCCTTGTGTGGGACCCAGCAGAACCACATCTTTGGGTCACCAAGACGCTCTGTCTCCATTAGAGCAGATGGCCTCCATTCTCTCCTACAGAAGGACTGGCGGCTTTGAACTACTGACCTTCACTTAAAAACCAAATGCCTAAGAGTGCTACCTGAACGTCTTAGACAATCAAAAGCATTCATTCATTTATTGACAATGCTCTGCACATCTCCAATAGACCTTTTTGGTTCCAACTATTGTTTTGGTTTCCCCCCAGTCAGCCAGAGACAGTGCCTGCGTGGTCTATTGAGGATACCTTAGTCCTCTTGCTCATTCCCCAGTCTCGTCCACCAGGAAGCCCTGGCAGGACAGCTCCGAGGCTCCCAACTGGTCTTGAATCCAGACACTGCTACTGTCCCCATGCAGGTGTCTTTTGTCTGGGCCACATCCGTTGATCAACCAAATTGGCTTTCAAATCTTACAGCCCTCTGCAAATCTATATTCTGCACAGCCACCCCAGGGATCATTTTCCTTCTCACAGTCTGAGTAGACTAGAGAGACAAATTCATGAACACTCTTATGTATGTAAGAAACAGGTTTATATAGGTTTATATACAAGAGCAACTGTACATTAAGAAAACATCCCAACCCAGTCCTGTCCAAGGTCATATATCTGATATTAGCCCGTATATTCGATACCAGTGTACAAAATCTGCTTCAGACTTACGAAACACACGCAATGATGCCGAACCGAGGATGATCGCAAGAGAAATGGGTAGAATGCCTTTGGACCAGTGGTGTTGTGAACAGCCCAGTGCTGGCAGGGCTTTCCAAGTGGCTCCTGTGGCTTCAGAGGTCTGGTTGGATCCGTGTTTGTCTGGCTCTGGGCACTAGGACAGCGCTGTGTGGCTTCTCCTTAGTGATGTCTCACAGGAAGTCAGCCTTGTCAGTCAAGTGTCTTGAAGGAAGTGAGAAAGATAGAGCCTCCTACCTCCAAGAAGGAATTACCACATTTTCCAGAATTCTGAGGAGAAGGCCACACCCACACAGGGGTCTCATTGGCTAACTCCAGATTGACAGGCAAGATGCTACTCCCACACTCTCAATCCTCAAATTGACACCAGATTAGTCAACCGTCACACGGTGTTACTCAGTTCATGTTTTTCCATGACTTAAAACAACTTAGGGAACTGCCCATTGTACTAAAGACAAAACCACAGTTTTCATCACCATTTTCAAAATCCTGTGTGTCCGATGTCTGCTTCATCTCAAGGACATCATCATTTCTCCCTTAGTCCCATCCCAGCTTCCTTGGGAACCAGCTACACTCCCTTCTTCAGACACCCTGCCATCTCAAGGCTTCACACACACACACACACACACACACACACACACACACACACGCACAGGCACACCAGAGAGGGAGAGATCTGTGCAGATCATTCCACCCCTAGTTTCTTCCCACATTGAGTCTCAGCTGCGGATCTTCATTTCCATTCAGTCTCTGACACTTGTTAGCAGAAGGACGTACGTGAGAAAATGCTTGCACTTACACACACAAGTGCTCCCGCATATACACGGGCGCCCTGACACACATTCACTGGCCCTAGCAAAGAATCCCCTGATGGTGTGGGGGTGGGGTGGGAGCAGAGCTGAGGCCCATGAACAAATTCTCACAACACAGAACCAGCCCCAGAGACCTGGCCCTGGAGCTCTGGGAGGAAGAACCATGCTCTTTCCCGTTGGTGCGTGATGAGGACCTGGGGTCTGCAGACCTACTAGATGCCCCCTGCTCCTCCAGGAGCACAAGACAGTGATGTCTAATCTAGATGGAGCCTGCGGGGCCTGGAGGGATGAAAAAGTGCAGGAGAAAGGCCTGATTCTGCATAGGCAAGGGGTGAGGGCTTCCCCTCTCATTCCATTGAATCAACACCGACTCAGTGTGACCCGACAGGACAAGGCAGAACTGCCCCCGGGAGTTCCTAAGACTGTAACTGCCTGTCAGAGCAGAAAGCCTCATCTTTCCCCTCCAGTAGGGCTGGTGGTTTCAAACTGATGACCTGACAGGTCTCAACCCAACTCGTAACCATTATGCCACTAGGGCTCCCCTGAGGGCATTTAGTGTCCTCTTCTCAAACCTCTCCCACTCCAAAGAAGTCCATGCTCTGTTGGAGATGTGTACCTTCCTGAACATCAAACTCGAGGAGGAACGAAGCTCTCAGAGCTCCCTCAGCCAAAGACAAAGCTTGCTGTTTATTCTGATGAGTTTCTTCCTCCCTTTTCTTGGGGCTGCGTTTTACTTTTACTTGTCCCCCCACCCCTCCCCATGTAACAGACCAGTTATTTTACTGGGATGCAAATTTTAGCCTGCATTTTCAACTGAGCATCACAGCTGCTATTGTCAAGGTTAGTACAGAGAATATCATTATTAAGAAGTTAGAGGCATCCAAGACTCAGTTTCTCTTTTCTCCTATGAATGGGAATTTGTTATTTTAAATAGCTAATAGCATATAAAGCAGCAATTAACTCTTTTTCTTCCCCCTCTGCCCAGATTATTAGAACAACCTTCTCAGGACAGAACTTTTCGTGTTAATCTGTGACTTTACATTTCATTCATTGTGGTCAGCACTCATTTGTGAGGCTCTCTATCTCCTTATACTCTGCCCCCTCCCCACCCCCAATCTCTTGCTTATATTCTGTATTTATAGAGGAAATCATTTGCAGAAATCTTTGCAGAAAGTCTCACCAATCTTTAAGTGTGTGACAGAGACTGCAGTTAATCATGTCATGAAATCACATGTCAAGGCAATGTGAGAGGCATGTTACTTTTGGCACTAGCCACAAAGTCTCTCATGTATGTTCCTCCATCTTTTTGTCTTTCTGTCAACTAGATCCCTAACAGCCCAAAGGAGGACAGAAGCATGAGATGGAAGGAGCTTGGGTTTCTGAATGGCATCAATGGGAGTCACCTTGCCTTTCTGAATTACTATATAGACCCATTAACCTGCCAAGAAATAAACTTTGTATTATACGGAGCCAGTAACCTATGAAAACATCGACCCTCCGCTGTCCAGCAGACTGTCACGTCTTTCCTCCAGGGAGCAACTAGGGAGCTCAAACCACTGACCTTCAGGTTGGCAGTTTCAGGCTTGAGTACTGCACCTCCAGGACTTCTTTGAGACATTGTAATTTAGGCCTGTTTGTACGAAGAAAATGCACAAATAAAGCCTCATTAACATTGCTGCCCAACTTTGGGTGATTTTGATAACCACAGCTTCAGGTCAATCAGCCATTCCATGGGAGAAAGATGGACCTGTCGATCCCACAAAGAGCGACAGTCTCAGGAGTCAAAAGGGATGATTCTACCCTGTTCCACAGGGTCACTAGGATTGGAATCGAATAACGGGAATGTGGGTGAATGGTAGAGGACAAACGGTAAGACATGAAATAGCAGCAGTAATGTATAAGTGATCAAGGACTCATGGGGGAGGGAGAGGAACTGGTATCAAGGGCTCAAGCAGAAAGAGCATGCTTTGGAAATGTTGATGGCAGCATACATGCAAGTATGCTTAATACAATTGAATGATGGATTGCCATAAAATTTGTAAGAGACCCCCCCAATAAAATGAGTAATAATAATAATAATAATAATAATAATAATAATAATAATAATAAAAGAAGTGGGGGAAAAAAGAATTGGATTGAATCAATGGTTGTGAGTTTGGTTTATTATACTAGTCAGGTAAAGAGCTCACCTCACACCCTCATCCGGGTATTCCGGGGAGTCCTGGGCTTGTTTGTGTACACCCAGGAGGAGTTCTGTTTATACTCGTTCCCGGCCTCTCTCAGGCGGCTCCTCTACTTCCCCAAGGTGAGGGCAGCTGTTACCCCCTGGCCAGGAGTGACACCATGGAGTGGACAAAGCTAGGAGCCTGCGTGAATCTCCCCAGACACGGGCACTCCTGGAAGCTTCCCTAGTCAAGGGCTCTGTCCCTGAGATGTCTGCTGCTGGGAGGGCTTCATGGGCTTGGGTAGGACCCCAGGAGCAGATCCAAGTGACAGTATGCCTGGCAAGGGTATGCGTCACCAAACAGGCAGTTCTGTTGCAGTCTCCTTCCAAGAGGCAGGGTGGTGAGTAGCAGAGCCAGGCTCAGCAGGTATGGGGGGCAGGATGAGATAGAGGTGGGAGGTCTCCCAGCTCTGGCGTAGGACCTGTGGACTTTATCATTGAGGAGGGGGGGCAGGGACAAAGATGCCCAATCTGTTTTACCGTGTCTTACAAAAAATCATAAGGTACTATTTCCCACACAGTCTACTTTTAAAGCCCACTTCAAGGACAAGACAATACAAATATCATTTCATGTCCCACAGATGAAAGCTTTGTCGCTGCCAGTGTTTCTGCTGAGCAGCGTCTTCCTCTGCAAGGGCCCTGCTTGTACAGTTCGCAGTCGGCCTCCACCCAAAGTCTGGCTCTGGGGCCGGCATAGTGGGGGGCTGGTTCCTTAGTGACCTCCTTTGTAAATGGGGACAATCTGCGACTGTCTCACATGCCGGTGTTGGGAGGAGGACATGCATAAAGGCAGGGGAGGGGGCAATATATGCCTGGATATCACTGGCTATTATCATAAGCAACAGCTTTTATTCCTCCCCGCCCCTCCTGGCCTGGCAGATTCTACCACTTTGACAGATTGTGACCTTATATTTACCAGATACTCAAACCAAGTAAGATCACCAGCCAATTTGGAGAGCACTTGATGTTTTGTTTTTGTTCCAGATTAAGTTTTTACAAATTTTATACAGGTTCAATTATTTTCCCCCCAAACAGGGTTTGCTGGATGTTTTGAAAAACCTTTGGTTTGGTGAGTGGCAAATTTTGAAAAGTGGCATTGGGTTGGGTTTGGTTTCTGACTGAAGAGAGGGTGGCTTGGCTGATTTGGGGTTCAGAGTCTGGTTTGACTCAGAGGCTGGCCATGGCATCGTGGTTCTTGTCAGCTCTCACTGGAGTGTGCAGGGCATCGAGGATGGCATCTTCTGGAAGGCCAGCATGCAAGCTGCCGGGCCTGAGGCACCGTGACAGATAGTGACTTGAAAGAGGTGAGAAACAGAAGGTGGGTCAGGGAGAGCAGATCGCGGTCAGCCTCAGAGGGCATTGCAGGGACTCTTGTCTTTGACTCGAGGCAAACAGAAGACTTTTGAGTCCAGGCAAGGCCCTGGTATTTCTCCATTCTTTGTACCAAGTCGGTGTTATGTGGCTCAGGTTGCCACTTCAAACCCCATCAGCTACTCCTCAAGAGAAAGACAAGGCTGTCTGCTCCAGGGAAGAGTTGTCGTCTCAAAAACCCTACACGGTTCATGCTGTGGTCCGTAGGTTCCGTGTGTGTGTGTGTGTGTGTGTGTTGTGGTTGTGAGGCTCTGTTAAGATCACTCTGACTCAAACATACAGGAGAGCAAAACACTACTCTACGCCACTCTTGCAAGATAGACCAGAGAGCTTTCAAAATGAAAAACTTCATGACCTTTTCATTTCATGAACTTTTTGTAGTTCCCTCCTATATATACATGAGAAATACATAAGCATTGCTACAAATCAACTAACGCTTTAGTAAACAAAAATGCCAACATATGAAACTACTGTTTCTCAACCTGTCCTCCTTGAAGGTCTAAAACAAGGCTGTGTTTCTACATCTCTCACCCTTTCGGAATTAGCCAAGAAATTTGGAAGATAGCTACTGGGCCAACTAACTGGAAAAGATCCATATTTGTACCCATTCCAGAGAAGGTGACCCACCAAAATGCATAAATTATACAGCACTTTCATTGATATCACGTGCTAGTACAATTTTCTGAGAATCAACCAACAATGGCTGCAGCAGTACATTGACAGGGAGCTGCCAGAGGTTCAGGCTGAATTCAGTAGAAGATGTGGAACAAGAGATATCATGGCTGATGTCAGATGGATATTGGCTAAAAGCAGAGAATATAGGAAAGATATTTACTTGGGTTCTGCTGATGATGCAAAGGCATTTGACTGTGTGACTCATAAAAAAGGCTCTGGATGACTTTGAGAAGAATGGGAATTATGGAACATTGCATTGTGCGCTTGCAGAATCTATACATGGATGAAGAGGCAATTGTGCAAACTCAATGAGGGAATAGTACATGGTTTAAAAACAAGTCCGTGCGGGCTGAGCCCCGGTGGCGTAGTGGTTGTGCGTGGGACTGTGGCCCACTGGGAAGGAGGTTCGATTCCAGCTCCACGGAGCAAAGGCTGGGCCTCCTACTCCCACCACCTGAGGGCAGTGATGCCCCTCCCCCCAAAAAAAGGAACAAAAACAAATCAGGTTGTGTCATGGTTGTACCCTCTTGCCAGATTTATTCAATCTGTATGTTGAACAAATATCAGAGAAGCTGGGTTGTATGAAGAAGAATGCGGCATCAGGATTGGAGGAAGGCTTATTAACAATCTGTGACATACAGCTGATGCAACTTTGCTGCAAGTGCAGAGGACTTGAAGCACTAGCTGATGAAGATCACAGCTTTGCCGCCTTCAGTGTAGACTACACCTCAATGTAAAGAAAACTAAGATCCTTATAACTGGACCAATAGGTAATATCGTGACAACTGGAGAAAAGATAGAATCTGTCAAGGATAGAATTTGTCAATCAAAGTTCCTGGAAACACCGGTCAGGAGCTCAAAAGACAAGCCTGTTGCACAAAACCTCTTTAAAGTGTTGGAAACCAAAGAGGCTATCTTGAAGATTAAAGTGCACCTGACTCATGCCATGGTGTTTTCAACTGCCTCAAATGCATGTGAAAGTTGGGCATTGAAGAAGAAAAAGCCACAGAAGAGTCAATGTGTTTGAATTCTGGTGCAAATGAAGAGTATTGAAATGAGCAAACAATTCTGTCTTGGAAGAAGTGTGGGCAGAATATGTTCCTTGAAGACAAGGATGGTGAGACTACATCTCACATACTTAGAACATGCTTCAGGAGATTGACCTCTTCTCTGACCCCAATTTTGTGGGGAAAAAATGGAATTAAATATAAAAATATTTTAAAAACAAACTTTATTTCTCAATATGAAATGCATTACGGTCAAGATACTTTTGTAAGTGATGCTACCAGTTATTTAGTCCCTCCCTAGAGAAATACAAGATTAAATGATGAAACGGATGAAAAATTGGTCCCTTTGCAAGATTTTTTTTAAAATCACCTTACTGGGGGATCGTACATCACTTTTCACAATACATAGTTACATATACTTTGCCAGGCACCTTCACATGCCTGCTTTCGTTAACATTCTCCAAATATCTGCTTTTCCACTCAGGCCCTTGATATCAGCTTCTCATCCTTCCCCCTCTATCCTTGTTCCCCTTCCCCCCAGTCCTCGTTACTTTATAAATTATTATTGTTTTGTCACATCTTATACTGCCCAACATCTCCCTCTGCCCACTCCTCCCAATGTCTGTCCTCCAGATAGGAGGCGATCTGTAGATCCCCGCAGTTGGCTCCCTCTCTCCACTCCACCTTCCCTCTACCCATCCGGTAACTCCACTCTCACCACTGACCCTGAGGGGTTCATCCACCCAGGGTTCCCTGTATTTCCAGTTCCCTTCTCTTCCAGTGTACCTCCTCCAGTCTAGCTGGTTTTGTAAGGTAGAGTTGGGACCACCAATTGCAAAATTTTTTAAGATTCAGAAATACAAAAAGCCAAATCAGGATTGCAATGATTTCCCATTGAAGGTCTCACAAAACCACCCTCCTTGTGGACAGACATATTGTTGTGGTAGGAAATGACAGTCTGGTGATGCTTTCCTGCTAAATCTGTAGCTACTTTTTCTTATAAAACACTCATAAGCAAATATTATTGCTCTATGGCTCTCCAGAAAGTCATTACACAAAATGTCTTGGACATTAACAAACCCTATTGCCTTGAGCTTTGCTCTAGGTTAGTCCATTTTAACTCTAAGGAACCACTTGCAACTCTTGACAATCATGGCTTTGATTGTCCTTTGTATTTAAGATTGCAAAACCTTGTCAATTCTTTGAAGAAATGCTTCAGGATCTTGATTCTACTTATTTACCATTAAAAGTTTTGCTTTTTCTTGAAGCAGATCCAGGTTTAACCATTTTGGTATGCATCAAGCAGAAGTTATAAAGTTTGCTTAACTTTAATTTTTTAGTCAGAACTGTGTAAGCTGGATCAATTGAAGTATCTATGGTGTTGCCTCTTAGTTTTGCTGTTAAGCGCTGGTCCCCTTCATTAACTTTTCCTCAAGAATGATGTGGTGGCCTGCCTCTGTGAGCCTCTTCTTTAGCAAGATGGTTTCATCTCTTCATAAAACAATGTGCCCATATGGAATCTGCCCATTTACTTGGGGCATTATCCCCATAAACTTTTTGTAAAGAATCAGTTCACCATTCTTCCACTGAAGCTTTACTACAACTTTGGTGTTCATTCTTGCTTCAAGTTTAGTAACATTCATGCCGTCCTAATTAGAGTTTTTTTCAAATTGATGTTTTACCCTCTTTAGTGCCTAAACTAGACCCTGTTCCATATGTTACAACAAGTTCATACAAGTTCATTTTAGTACCCAAATAACACTTTTAAAGCCATGCATAATTCCTTCATGCTATGCATTTTACTGCATTTTTGAAGATGAGTTTTATATATTGCTCATTTAGGACACACACACCTATAACAAAACCTTTGCCATTTCAACATATTTACATGTACAGCTCAATAGCACTAATTATATTCATCATAATGTATCACCATGACCATTGTCTCTCAATGTTTCCATGACCCTTAGCAACTCGGTGCCTTTAAGCAAGGATTTGTCTCCCTTTTCCATCTCTGTTAAGCACAATAAACCTTGGCCTCCATACAGTTGCCCGTTCTAGATAGTTTATCACAGGTCCTGATGATGGAGTGTTAAGTTGCTAACCTAAAGGTGGACAGTTTGAATCCACCAACCCTTTGGCAGCGAACGTTGAGGCAGAGTGATAACTTCTGTAATGATGTTCAGCCAGGCCACTCTGTGGGACAGTTCTACTCCAATGTAGCATTGCCATGAGTGGATTCAATACAATGGGTTTAGGGCTATTTCATATTTAAGAGGAATCGTTCTTAGCTACAGACTCAAAGGAATTGAAAGCGCATGTGCAAACAGCTGTTTGCATGCTCATGCTCATCACAGCACTAGTTACAATTGACACAAGGTGGTGAAGGTGGTGTCCATCAACAGATGAATACATCAAGAAAATGTGACATAAAGTGGAATAGTACTCTGCTATAAAGAGAAATGCTTCATTTAAATCAACCAACTACCGGCTGCCGGGTTGAGAATGGACTTGGGTTGGAAGTCAGCGGCTGATTGTTGGGCGAGGGTAGGAGCAGGGAGACCTGGGGAGAGAGAGTGGTGACTAGGACGGGATGGGGATGAGCAGTGGTGAGATTCTGGGTGCATTTGGAAACTAGGGCCATTAGGGGCATTAGGGATGTGGACCCTAAGAGAAGAATAGAAGGCAATGATCATGCCAAGATTTTTTGACCTGAGGTTTTATTAGTGTACATCAGGAGGTTCTGACCATTGTATGGAGAAGATGCTCCAGAGAGAGAAGTCAATGCAGAGGAAACCGAGTCAAGGAGAGGAAATGAGAGACATTTCTGGTATCACCCTTTTGATAGCTGCACCCAAAGCTCTTCCCTCCTGACCAGAATGAGGCCATGCACATTTCAGAGTGATTAGCCACAGAGGCAGCTGTCACCTCAAACTCTGCAGAGGAGGGCTCCCCTCACACCCCGAAGGATAGTCTCTTCACTGGGCCAGGTTGGTCTCATGTGGCTGCCTTGTCCCTCAGACTATGTTCTTCCAGGAGCTCCTGGTTTCTGGCATCACACACACTTCTGAAGGACCTTCCCCACCAGCTCTGCAGACCATAGGATGACTGCAAATTCCAAAGGCAACAAGCCTCCCCTGCTTAATGCAGGTAAATAGAGGTCATGAGTAGACTACAATATCACACACATGGAGCCTGTGCTTTCAGTTTATGCAGTAGGTAGAACTCAACCACACCAAAGAGGATGAAGAATGAGAACGCACATTAGGAACAGTGGAAGTGCTCTCCAGATGTAACAGTCTGGTTTCTCTCAGGGCTGCCTTTTCCAAGTTTCTTCCTTTCATGGAAACCTGTATTTGGGGAAGGGTCAGGCAGAGCTGGGGGTTTTCACTGCTCTTGATTAGCCCGTATTATTGACTAGCCAAAATCATGTTTCTAATAACTACTCTGAAGGTTGATAATAATTCATGCTACTACCTAAGAGGACATCTTTTGTTGATGTTGTTGGCTTGTCAGTTTTTCTCTTCAGTTCTTCTTTGCTACTGTGAGTTCTCTGAGACTCACCCGTCACCTCCTGTGCTAACAAGACACTTTGCCAAGGCGTCCTAAAGTCAGTCCCTGATGCTGGTCAATGGGAGAAGGGCATGTGAGTTGGAGAATGAGAGAGATGCAATGTAGACACACATTGAGACAGTTGTGTATGTGTGTGTGTTTGCTTTTCCTCAAAAACGGTGAAGCCAAATTCTTCCCATATGCTGCTATTATAAATTCCAGTTTAATCTAAAAAGTAGATTTGTCTTCTTCTTGGGGTGGAGCTTAGTGTCAGGGTTTCATGGGACACGAATATTATGATTCAGTTCTATCTCCTAATTCTTGCATAGAGTCCGGACTCTTAGAAATGTGTAAGCCACTATCCAGGACACAAGAGACCGGCGGTTCTCAACCTGTGGGTCGCAACCCCTTTGGGGGTTGAATGACCCTTTCACAGGGGTCACCTGATCATCACAGTAGCAAAATAACAGTGACGAAGTAGCAATGAAAATAATTTTATGGTTGGGGGTCACCACCACATGAGGACCTGTCTTAAAGGATCGCACCATAAGGAAGGTTGAGAAACACTGCACTAGATGGTCTCTATTCACCTGGAGCAGCAGTGAGAGGAAGGAAGGATGTAGACCATCCAGTTCTATTGGTCTCATGACAGAGAGAACAGGTGCACAGAGGCGAGGGCCCACACCTTCTCCACTTGTGTGTCCCCATCCTAATTATCTCTCTCTCATCCCCTGTTGCTCTATCACTTTGAGATCCCCCTGAAAACTTTAATCCTAAATATCTCCTGAAACTTTTCTGAAGACCAAACAGTAGTTTAATTCAACTGGTGAAAGAAGAAAAAAGGTCATGTTGAATATTAAACTCTTTAAAAACAACTATCCAAAAGGATCAAAGTGACAGTCACAACTGGGAAGATTAGCTAGAAACTGTAGGGCAGTTTGTTGATGCTAAGTGGGGAAGAAGAATTTGGACGAGGAGAACTGAAGCCCCTGACTTGCATGTGTAGAAGCAGTTAGGTACCCCTTCTACTGGCTGTATTCTTGACGACAACACCAGAATTCATTATTTTTAGAAAGTAGATACTCTATCCTGAGCATAGGGAAGTTGGGGAGTGGGGAGCAACAGTAACAGAAGCATCAAAGAAAGCTTTGCCTGTTCACAAGGTGTGCCATTCTGTCTTTCCAGAGCCATGCTGCATCCCCAGTCACATAGGCATCATGGCTAGCTCGTGATGAAAATTGTTCCAAACATCCTTAAAATCCCATGCTTGAAAACAAGCCCTTGCCCACACTGAATATATGAATGGCTAAAATAGTGACGTGTTCAAACAAAGGCTCCTAAAGAAAGAGTGATTCAGGGTTCTGATAACCTCCCAAACCAACAAATCAGCGCGCACCTCTCCGTGCCCGCACTTGAACTCCAGAGGCGTGCTCACAGGAGACAGGCTGACAGCCGGGGGATTTGACGGCCCCATTAGCAGTGGTCCACACCCATTACCCTGTCTCCCTAGATTTCCTCTGGAGCCACTGCTCCAACACCCTCTGCAAAGAGACCCGACAGACAGATTCTGAAATGTGCACGAAGATCTTTCTTGATAGTAAAAATGCTTCAAGATGTGGCTGTCGACTGCCCGGGCCCTGAGACAACCTTCCTGGCCTCCGCCTCGATTCTTACCATGGGGTGGGATCCTTTCTCTCCTCGGCAGGGATGGGCTCCCAGGAGGGAGCGCTTGCTTCCATTTAGTGAAGGACAGTGAACTCTCCGGACCCCTTGGGAGGCGAGGTTCAGGGGGGCAGGGGTGGGGTGATGACAGCAGAGGTGGACATGGTGGGTTTGCATGGCTATTTGGTGACTCCACTGTGGCCTGGGTCTGTCTGATGGTCAAAGAGGGACAGAGCAGAACTTGTACCCTGGACTCCCCCCGCCACGCCATCAGGCAGAAGCCCAGTCCCCAGTCACCTCACATCTCTGCTCACAAATCCATCAGGCCTTTGCCTTCAAAGCCAGCCCATCTGTCCTAGGCTCTCCCCCAGGATCTCTCTCTTGTCCAAGCCTTCTTATCCCGGGATTAAGATTCCAGGGGGCCTATAGATTTAGATAAGAAGAAAACATTACACCTTCATTTTTACTCATCTCTGGCATTTAGAAAAGCATCGGGCTGCTACACAATAGGCCAGCAGCTCAAACCCACAAGCTAGCCTGTGGTTGAACAGAGTCAGCTTGCTTCATTAAAGATGTCCCTTTGGTGGCACAGTGGTTACAAGCTGGGCTACTGATCACAAGGCCCACAGTTCAAAACCACCCATTGCTCCAAGGGAGAAAAATGAGGCTTTCTGCTCCCTTAAACAGAGACTCGAAACTCATAGGGGCACTTCTACCCCATCCTGTAGGGCCATTAGAAGTGGACATAGACTAGTAGGCTTGCTTTTTGTTTGGGAGCACTTGAGCCTCAAGAAGCTCCACAAAGCAGTTTCACTTTGTACAAGCTTGCTATTGGTTAGGACCCATTGACAGCAATGGGCATGGTTTGCATTGCTTCCAATGGTGCCTCCTCACCCGCAGAAGCCATGATGTTTGTCATAGTTGCTTGAGAAACCATTTGCTACTTGATTACCATGGGAACCATTTACCTCCCCACTCTAGCTTGGATTGAAGGTCTTCATCACAAAATTGTTTCACAGTTTTAAAAAATAATGACGTTGATTAGGATTTGAGATGGCAGCTGTCCTTGGTAAACCTCTCTACACTTAGAACACAATGGGAGGAACGGCTTCTCCAGAAGGCCAGATGTTCTGACCATCCACACAGCCTAAGGACCCCTGGTCCAGGGCTGTACTCCCCAAACTTCTTGGAGGACACTGCACTGACGTCTGCATAAATCAAGAGGACATCCTGGAAAATCCATGTTACTCAAGTGTCACACCCTCTAAATGAGTTTATATGAAAGGAAGTGAGTCGTGGATAGGAGGTAGACTTCCCAAACATGTGCTGGGATGACACCAGAGATGTTCAGGGCTGTGTGTGTGTGTGTGTGTGTGTGTGTGTGTTTCTGACTGTATGGATGTACCCCCACACATTCTAGGGCGCACAGCCAGTCTTCCCTGTAATTAGGATAAACGTGTCCCTTGAACATCTGAGAGGCACTGACAGGAAGGGACCCGAGCCCTGCTCTGTCTGGCCCGCTGGGTGCTGCTGGGGCGGGGGGGGGGGGGGGGGGGGGGGGGGGGGGAAGGGGCTGCGGAAGGGTGGAGCTCCAAGTGGTGGACTAGGAC
>PVJH01037053.1:0-18268 GCA_004026705.1 Nesogale talazaci | reverse complement strand
GCTGGAGATTGGCATGGACAATGGCAGTGAGTTTGGTTTTATGGGAGGGCCACATCGTTAGGAGGGAGGCTGGCTCAGTCGAGGAGCGGGTCAACGAGCAAGAGGAAGATCCTTCACAGGTTGGGCCCCAACCCCAACTACGTGGACAGCCGCCCCCTCCTCACCCCCCAGGAGAATTCACTTCAGAGGACAGCACTGAGGCTGTGGCTCACGGAGGGGGACATGTCTGATGAGAGCACACGGGAACACATGAAGGGGGAGCAAGAGAAAGTGGAGCCCACCAAGCCTTGAGGACGGTAACCCTGCTCAGAACAGCCAATGCACAGCGAGGACCATATGGCCAGCCCCGTGATGAGACACGACGTCCTTCACTGACCCACAGCCCTACAGGGGATGACACTGGAGACACAGTGCACCCAATCTGACCCCACCACAAAAGGGGGGGGCAAGCACTAAGGGCGTGCAACGGAACAGCAAGGGGAGCAGAGCAATGAAGTCCCAATGGAGTATCAAAAGTAGACTTTGGGGTCAGTGTGTGGCACTCAACTGGAAAACACTTCTAAAGGTCAAAGACTTTTTTTGGGGGGGTCATTTTTTTGTTTTGTTTTCTTTTGTTGCTTTGTTTTGTTCTGTCTTGTTTTTCTGCATATTATTATTATCTCTGCAGGTCTAGATAGGCAGGATAAACAATCTGTAGGAGAAAACAAAGGGACTCATGGTTCTGGGGGGACATGGGAGAGGGGAGGTATGGGAAAGGAAGTGCTGGCAACAAACCCTGGGACAAGGGGACAGCAAGTGATCAAAAATCGGTGACAAGGAGGATGTAAGAGGCCTGGTAGGGCTTAATCAAGGATAATGTAACAAAAAGGAATTACTGAAACCCAAATGAAGGCTGAGCATGATAGTGGGACAAGAGGAAAGTAAAAGGAAATAAAGGAAACTAGGTGGCAAAGGGTATTTAGAGAGGTCTAAATACAGGCATGTACATCTGTAAATATGTTTATATATGATGATGGGAAAATAAATCTATGTGCATATATTATAGGTTTAGTATTGAGGTAGCAGATGGACATTGGTCCTCTACTCAAATACTCCCTCAATGAAAGAACACTTTGTTCTATTAACCTGGCATTCCATGATGCTCACCTTCCCAACATGATCACTGAAGAGAAAGTAGGTGCTCAAGCATATGTGAAGAAAGCTGATGGGGCCCGGCTATCAAAAGATTTAGTGTCTGGCGTCCTAAAGGCTTGAAACCATCTAGCTCAGAAGCCAAAAAGCTCACATGGAAGAAGCACACCAGCCCGTGTGATCATGAGGTGTTGAGGGGATCAAGGGACAAAAATCTTATCATTGTGAATGAGGGGTTGTATGGAGTGGGGACTCAAAGCCAATCTGTAGATAACTGGACATCTCCTTACAGAAGGGTCTTGGGGAGGAGAAGAGCTGGTCAGGGTGCAGTGTAGCAATGATGAAACATACAACTTTCCTCTAGTTCTTTAATGCTTCCTCCCCCACCCCCACCTCACTGTCATGATCCCAATTCTACTTTATAAATCTGGCTAGACTAGAGGATGTACACTGGTACAGATAGGAGCTGGAAACACGGAATGCAGGACAAATGATTCCTTTAGGGTCAGTAGTGAGAGTGGCGATACCAGGAGGGTAGAGGGGAGGTGGGGTAGAAAGGGGTAACCACAATGCCCTCCCTGGGGATGGACAACAGAAAAGTGGGTGAAGGGAGAGGTAGACAACATAAGACATGACAAAATAATTTATAAATTATCAAGGGTTCATGGGGGAGAGGTGGGTAGGGAGAGGGGAAATGAGAAGCTGATACACCAAGGACTCGAGTAGAAAGCAAATGTCTTGAGGATGATGATGGCAACAAATGTACAGGTGTGCTTGACACGATGGATGGATGGGTGGATTGTGATGGGTGGGTGGATTGTGATAAGCGTATGTGCCACCAATAAAAATATATTTTTTTAAAAGATGGATCGGCACAGTGACTGTAACATGGACTCAGTAACGATTCTGGGCTGGCACAGGAGCAGGCAGTGTTTTGTTCTGTGTGCATAGACAAGGCTGCTCTGAGCCAGAACGGACTGGGCAGAATCTAGCAGCAAATGACAACAAAAGTCGAGGTCGCTGGTTGCTACAAACGATTTGCATTTGGGCTGATCGCTAAAAGGACCAATGGCTCTGTCTTGGAAGAATCTGTCTTGGCCAGATTTGGACAAGCTCTCGGGAGCGACCCGTGCCTGGAGAAAAGGGCCTCTCGCTGGGTGAAGTGGCGAGGCAGCGACAAGAGAGGGGGGATGGTCGCAGTGGCCGCATCAGTGGGCCGAGGCTCAGGAACAGCGGGGAGAAGGTCACAGGGTTCTGTTGTGCACGCTGTCGCTATGGGCCACGCACCTAACAACCACCAACCAACACCACAGAAAGATCGGCGGTTCGAGCCCACCCAGAGGCCCCTGAGAGCAAGGCCCGATGACCAGCTTCTGTGGTGACTGTTGTCCTGTCGAGTGGACCCTGTAGACAGAGTGGGACTGCCCAGCCATGGGGCTTCCAAGCTGTGATCCTTCTGCAAGCCAGCGGCTGCGCCTTTCTCCTGCAGAGCGGCTGGTGGGTTTGAACCATTAGTGGCGACGTGAGCGGCCACTGGTCAACAGTTAGGGCCAGTGCAAGGGCTAGCAGATGGTCAGGACGAGGAGGCGGCGCTCAGGGAGCTGGGCGGGCGCAGCAGACTGAGGCCCGCGATGGTGGCGATGGCACATGCGGTACTTGGATGGTCGGATGGCCACTTGAATTTGGGTGAAAGGATAGGGATGGAATTCCACCTGTCAGTCAGCTTACAGCCTCGAGGTGCCGCCTTGGAACAGTGGCACTGGGAGTCCCTCTCTCCCTCCCTCTCTGCCATGCCACCGTCTTCCTTGTTGGGACTTCACTGGGACGTTGTGGCTGCCCCCCCTGACAGCCTCCTGTGGGCTGCCTGAGAGCTACTGGAGCTCTGCCACGCGGTCCACGGACCTTGGATCCCGGAGACTGCGCCCACTGGCCTTCGCACTCCCTGCTTCACGGCGCCGCGCCCGCAGCCTGCAGCTAGGTGCGGGTGGAGAGGGCCCCGGCAGGCGTCGGACTTGTGGACTTGAGATGGACGGGGCTGGGATGCCTTCTTAGTAGATTGCTGGCTGATACAAAGTTCTTTCTGATCCAGCTGTGTGCGTCACTGGCTCATTTCTGCAGACAGCCCAGTCTAACGCAGCACAAAGTGCCCCATGATGTGCGTCCTGGCCATAGCCAGGTGCCCCGGACCAGCAGCCGGCTTTCTGTGGCTGTGCCCTCCCTGTCCCTTGACTGGGAGTCCCTGCAGGCCCGACTCTCCTCTGCTAGTCTTTTCTTCCTGGCTCTCGGTGCAGGCATGCTCCTATTAAGAGTTCGGTGGAGGCGTGGATGAGAGGGGAAGACGCCGGCGGTGAAGGTGAATCAGACTCCTGCAGCCTCTAATCCCTGCCTCCCCTTCTCCCCACCCCTGGCGAACACGCTCCTCCAGTCAGCACTAAGCGCCCTGTCCTCCATGCCCCTGCACGGGGTGTGTCTCTTCACTGTGGCCTGCCTCGTGCTGGTGGCCAGGGACTTGCTCACCCGTGGGCAGTGGCCTGTGGCCAGCCTTCCTCACCGTTCATCCCTCCACTTGCCACGCCCTGTACGGACACGTCTTCCTAAAGCCCATCTGCCTCTGGTCACCAGGCTGCCCCAGGGCGTGCCTGGACCCGGGACTCTCCATGTCTGAGAAGCCAGCTTCCCCAGCTCTTGCGGCCCTGTGGTGCTGTGTCATGCCACACTGTCCTGTTGTCACACTCCCCCTCCCCCCCAGCCGCCCACCCGCCCACCTCTGGGGGCAGTTTTTCTGTCCTGTGTCTTTGTCTGTCTTGCCCCCTGAGCCCTCATGGGGCCATCTCCCAGCTGGTCGGGCCGTCCCCCTCTGCCTGCTGCCTGGCCTCGCACCTCTCTGGGAGTTGGTGGGCACACCACCCCAGGCCCTGCCGGCCTTCTCCTTCTCCTGGGAGGAGACTTCAGCGGATGGGAGTGAGCCTGGTGACAACCACCGTGGATCCCACTGACAGGAGAGGAAACACAGGAGCCGTGCCCGTGGTGTGGCCTGGGTCTGGGATAAGGCTGCGCAGCTTCTGGGTGTTCAGAGTGCATACAGGCTCTCGTGAAGCGGTTCTGAAAGTGACCAGAAGGGCTCCCAGCCTCTCCTAGACCCCAAGCAGCCTCCCCTTCTCTTTGCAGACGCTGCAGTACGAGACCCTCTGCTGGGAGGCAAGGCCCTAGTCCCTCTTGCAGTGCTTTTCAGCCTGGTATGAAAGTTGTCATAGAGATCTTTATGGCGACAGCTGGTTCCAGGTGCCCCGAGGTGACCACGCCCACCCCTCCACAGTCCAGTGCCCAGGAACAGCCCTGCTGGCATGCTGCCGCCCAACTCACATGCTCAGAAGTCAGCCTTCTGGGAATTCAGCCGTGCACAGTCCCAAAGGTGAGCCACCACCCAAGGTCAGCATCCACTAGGGCACTTGACCTGAGATCACCTAAGACCAGGACAGGCTGACCCACAGCCCAAACCCAGCAGGAGGGACTGGGGAGCATCGAGGGCTGCCCGCTTCCTGCTGTTGCCCCTTAGCCAGATGAAAGGAAAACCCAAAGCCTCTTTCCCCAACTGCAAAAACAATACACACCCAGTGTGAGAAGACTAGGAAATGCAACAAGAATGAAAAGTGGACAGAGGCCCACCATATTTGAGGGTGCCTCTTCTGCCGGCCTGCTGCCCTCTGTCCCTGTCTCCGTTCATTGTGCTCGGGTGGAAACTGCCCATGGATGAGTCATGGGGGATACCTCACACTTTTCAATCGGGAGGCTTATGCTTCCACCAAATCGTCCAGTTGCAGGTGGAACAAACACCCACGAGGCTGAACTGTCCCACACCAGGCCCACCATCACTGAGTCGATGCAGACTCCTGGAGGCCCTGTAAGGGACTTGGCAGAACTGGCCCTGCGAGTTTCCGAGACTGTCACGGGGTGCATGCTAGTGACGAGAGAAACAAATCCAGGGACTCTCCTTTATGGGTCAGAAGGAGCTTTATGTCAAGAAGCAATCGTGCATCCATTAACCACCTCAGCCCAGTCCAACTCAAGTTCGCAAGTCCACTTCCTAGTCCAGAAGCCCCTCTTCCAACTCCCCAGTCACATGCCATGATCACCTGCCGGCAGGTGCAGAGCCTTGTGTATCCCACGGTGGTGGACGCATTCCAAGGGCTCTCGGAGGTCTCCGCATGGCTCATCAACCAGAAGGTGGGAGTCGGGTGGGTTTTTTTTCTCTCCAAAATCCTCCTTATGAGACAGTCACAGCCACAAGGAAGCACTGTCAGGCTGTGACCTGATGGACAGGCTGACTTCACCTCTATACTCTTACATCTTCAAATTGACATGAAATTATGTGACTACCACAGAAACTTAACCGAAGTAGACAGACCTGCCTTTCTCCCTCAGAGGAGCTGGTAGTTTCGAACTGTCAACCTTGAAGATCACCAGCCCAACTTGTAACCACTGTATTACTAGGACTTCTGGCAGAAACTGAACTATAGAAGAATGTGGCATCAGATATGAGACGGTACAACATTCTCCCAAGGCTCATGGAAGCAGCAGTCAGGAAATCAAACGATGGATGTATTGCACTGGGCAAATCTGCTACAACAGAATTCTTCAACCTTTTTATTTTTTTTAAAGATGACACCTTGCTAGACCCAAGTTGTTATTTTTTTGGGATCACTGCCCCCTGGTGGTGGGAGGAGGAGGCCCAGCCTTGCTCCTGCAGAGCTGCTGCTGGATTTGAGCCTCCAACCCGGTGAGCCGCAATCCTACTCACAACCACTATGTCTCCGGGGCTGAGCCCCAAGTCGGTATTTTCAGTGGCCTTGTATGCATGTGGAAGGCCATACAGTGAATTGGGAAGGCGGGAGAAGAATTGGTGAATTTGGATTAAGCTGCTGTTCAAGATTATTGAAACCGCTGTGGACCGCTAGAAGCACAGAGATACCTGTGTTGGACGAAGTGCATCTAGAATGCTCCTCAGCGGGGAGGGTGGTGAGATTTTGTCTCATGTACTTTGGACATGGTGTCAAGAGAGACTGCTCCTCAGAGAAAGACCTCGTTGCTGTTAGGTATGGTTCAGTGAGAGGAACCCACAGCAGAATGAAGCACCGCACAGGCCCGCACCTCTCTCAATCTTGGTCTTAAGCTGGTGCCCATTTGTTGCGGCCCCGGCGTCGTCGCCCCATCTCCTTGAGGGCTTTCTCCTCTTTTGTTGTTCCTCTACTTTACCAAGCATGACGTCCTCCTCCAGGGACTGGTCTCTCCCCAGAATCTGTGCAAAGTAGGAAGACAAAGTCTCTCTATCCCTGCCTCTAAGGAGCACGTGGGCCGTACTTCTTCTGAGACAAATTCGTTTGTCCTTTTGGCAGTCCACGGTACTTTCCCTATGCTTCTCCAGCACCACAGTTCAGCTGCATCCATTCTTCTGTCTTCCTTAATGAATGCCCAACCTTCACGGGCAGACGAGGCCATGGAATACACGTACCCGGGATTGGATCAGGTGTCCCCCAAGTCCTCCAAGTGGCATCCTGGCTGTTCAGTCCTTCAGAGCGGTCTGTTCAGCAAATTGACCCAATGTGTCCTTTCCACTCTTGACTGCCGTCTCCATGAGCATTGACTGTGGACCCAGCAAGACAAACTAGAAGGACGTTATGCTCGGTACAGCAGAGGGTTGGCAAAAAAGAATAAGACCTGCAATGAGCTGGATTGACCGTTGCTGCAGCCGTGGACTTAGACCTCGGTTTTGAGACTTGTGCAGGAAGAGGAAGCTTTTCTTCCTGTGGCCCACAGGGTTGCTATGAGTGGGAACTGACTTCCCGCGGGTGTCAGAGTAGAACTGGGCTCCAGAGAGTTTTCGACGCCTGATGGGTCAGGAGCACCTTGCCAGGCCTTTCTCCCTTCTTGCCTCGAGGTTGATGGAACTTTCTGCCTTTCTGTCTCAGTCAGCAGCAGAGCACACTCACTATTGTTATCACCCAGGGACACTGCTCACCCATGACGTTAAATGCTCCTGGGATTGTCTTTAACCTGCAATCTCACCTGTCTGGTGTCTGTTGAGAGTCCCCCAAGTTGTTATGGACTAATGCTTTAAAAGTATTCTAACCAGCTTTTATGTGACCAAAGCTTATAACGGTTTTTTTCCCTACTTTGCAATATATTGCCAATGTCCCCCATGTCATGAGCATTATTTTTTGGTCGGGTAGCCCCCACCATGTCTTTCTTCCCTATATTTTATTTATTTTCTCTATCGTTGTTAATACAAGGTCAGCAGTTCAAAACCACCGGCCACTCCATGGGAGAAAGACGAGGCTTTTTACTCCCGTGAAAAGTTACAACCTTGGAAACCCCCAGGAACAGTTCGCCTCTGTCCTGTGCTGTTGCCGCCAGTCGCACTTGAACCGATGACTCTGAGAGTCGTTCTTTCCTGAATAGCTAGAATGGTTGGTGGAGAATCAAAACTAATTTTAGAAAAATTTAATCATGTTAATAATCGTAAAATTTTGCTACGGTAAAATGTACATAGTGGAGGAGTTGCCGGTCAAGCCATTTTAAGGGCACAAACACAGTGGCATTACCTAGACAGAGTCATACTCAGTCACCATACTGAGCAACCATCACCACCATCCATTTCCAAGCGTTTCTTATCACCCTACACAGAGACGTGGTACCGTGTACCCTATACGCATGGATCCCACCGCTTGTCTGTCAATTCATCACACTGCCGTGCCCGGTGCATTGCCGTGACGTCGGGAGCCACTTCACGGGTCTTTTTGAACACTAGCAGGACCACCCAAACGAAATAGGTTTTCACGGAGCTCCCAGACTATGAATGAAGGTGTCCCCGTCAGAGGAATGAGCCACTGAAACTGCGCCAGTTCAATGAAAACCTAGTGCAGAGAAACGGAAGGAACCTTGTCAGAGAGGGTGCCAGAAGATGAGCCCCTCAGGTCGGAAGGCACTCCGAGCTGCCTTCTCCAAGGACGTGAAGCACACCGAGGCTGCTGGAGCACTGTCCTCTGTTCCTTGTCTAGCTCTCCCGCGACTTATGTCCGAGGCCACCAAAATACCGAGTCTTGGGTCAGGCGCCCCTTCATCCTCAGGGGGACGGATATCTTTGCTCCTTCGCACTTCCATGAGTGTGGATAGTGGGTCTAACCTAACTGGGATCCTTGACATTTTCAATCTTTTCTCTATTTTTCTTATGATCTATTGGTCCACTTGTGAGGATCTTTGTTTTCTTTGTATTAAGTTTAATCTATACCGAAGGTTGCGGTCTTTTGGTTGTCAATAGTAAGTGCTTCAGATTTTCCTGGTTTTCAGCAAGTGAGGCTGTGTCATCTGCGTATCAGTTTGTTAAGGAGTCTTCCTCAAGTCCTGATGCCTCCTTCTTTCTCAGACAGTCCTGCTTCTTCTGGATGTTCTCAGCATACAAACGCAACAGTATAGTGGCAGGATGCGGTTTCCCTGGTTTGAAACCTCCCATCATTCCCTTGTGCATACAGGCTCTTCTGCTGGAGCACAATGAAGTTTTCTGGAATTCCCATTCTTTGAAATGCTATCTGTAAATGTGTCATGAGCTACACAACCAGATGCCTTTTTGCAGAGTCAGCAAACACAAGGAAACATCGTTCTGATACTGTCTGCTTTTAGTCAAAATCCACCCGATGCCAGCAATGATCTATCTCCTGTTCCAGATTTTCTTCTGAATCTGGCTTGAGTTTCTGCCAGCTCCCTGTCAATGTATGGCTGGCTACAAGCATGTTCAGCAAGGATGTTCAGCAAACTTTTAGGCTGAGCCCCGGTGGCGCAGTGGTTGTGTGCGGGACTGCAGCCCACAGGGCTGATGGTTCAAATCCAGCAGCGCCTCTCCAGGAGCAAGGCTGGGCCTCCTACTCCCACCAGGGAAGTGATGCCACAAACAACAACAACAACAAAAAAACTTGTACTTGTATGTGATATTAAAGATACTGTTTGATCATTTCTGCTTTCGTTGGACCACTTTTCTTTAGACTGCACACACATAAGAATCTCTTCCAGAGAGTTGGCAGAGACTAGTGACTGCTTCCAGCACTCCATCAGTTCTTAGGAATATCTAAAATCTCTCTTTGAGATTGTCTCTAAATTCATGTGGGGTGCACTAAGGTGACTCTGTGGACTTGTTTTAATTTTCTTCAGTTTCATCCTGAACATGCAATGATAGTCTGCGCCACAGTCTGCCTCTGATGTGATTTTGACCAATTACCTTGGGGTTCTCCATCTTCTCTTCCCACATATATAGTTAATTTGAGTTCTGCATAATCTCCCTGGCAAGGCCCAGGTGTGTAGTTGCTGCCTATATTGTTTAAAAAAGGTATTTTCCATGGAGAAATCAGTTGGCTTTCAAAATTCTACCATGTGATCTCCAGCTTCATTTCTATCACCAATGCTATATTTTCCAATTACTGTATTTGTCGGATCATAATACACACTTTTCCCCCCCAAAAAATGGGGGGGGGGGAACGAGGGTGCATCTGTGGTCCAAAGGTGTAATACCCCAGAATATTTGTTTATGATTCTATATACCTGTTTACTGTCCACTGCTGTTTGCATGCTGTGGATTGCTGTGTGTTTGGGGAAAGCCTTGCCTCCTGGAGTCTCAATGTCAGTCAGATCACATGATCGGCATGGCACACCCTCATTTGTTAATGAAAGTGATGATGGCTCCCAACACCACTGTTGAGTTTATGTTGTTAAATATTACTGTACTTTGCTTTACTTTAATAAATATTTTAGTATGTATACTGGTGGTATTTGGTTCAGAATATTTTTTTCTTGTTTTCTTGCTCTAAAAACTGGGTGCATCTTATGGTCAGGTGTGTCTTTTTTTTTTTTGCATCACTGCCCTCTGGTGGGAGTAGGGGCCCAGCCTTGCTCCTGGAGAGCTGCTGCTGGATTTGAATCGCCATGTCAGTGGGCCGCAGTCCCACACTCAACCACTACGCCACTGGGGCTCAGCCCAGGTGTGTCTTAGGGTTCAAAAAATATGGTAGAGTCTTCCTCTTTGCTTCCAACTTTTCCATTCCAATTTTCAATAATTATCAATGCAATTAGGGTGTGTGTTTGATTAATTTCAGGCAGAAGAAGTTGGTAGAATTCTTTAGTCTCTTTATAGGTAAAGAGAATAACAGTTGTATTAACTGGTCTTCCTGGTAGGTACATAACTGCTAACCTCTCCCGTGCAGCATATACCCTTCAAGGTAGAGGTTGAAATTTTCTTTTTGATAACGAAGGGATGTGATGCGGTTTCTTTTGCATTTGCCATTTGCGCATAGTAAATCGTATGATTGCCAGACTAAACATGGCCAATAGCCATCCATTTCCACTCCTGAATACCTAGGCTGTAGATGGTCTATATTCCACTTCATCCTGACAACTTCAAATTTTCCTAGATTCATATGCCGCACATTCCATGTCCTGGTGATTAACAGACAGCCGTTTCCTTTCCTTGGGGAAGGGAAGGCCCTGCCAGCGTGGCTCCGGCCCGGTGACTGAGCGTGCCATGACTGCAGGAGGCAGCTCTTTCTTGCTGAGGGCCTTCCAGCCTGGGGCTCAGCTTCCAGCCCTCCATCAGACAGTGTTCCACTGCTAGTCAGGTTTTCAAGGGCTTTTCAGTTTCAAGTGGACAGCCTAGTCCTTCTTTGTCTGTTTTGTCTGGGAGCCAAAAGCCTTCAGAAGTTAAGTGACTCCCAGAGATTCTTATTTGATCGTACCAATGTTGCCATGGAAACAAGGCTGGAACAGAACTTGTAAAACAATGCATGGTCAGGAAGGATTTCAGACAAACAACATTGTCTGCAGGAACAATGAAAACAATTACTGATTTACCCTGAACAGTAACTCTAGCCTGACTGCAGAAGCCCATTCCCTGAAACAGGCAGAGTTCTTGGGAAGAGGAGAATGTCTGAGATTCTGTTTCTCATCAGCAAATTGAACATTACAATCCCAAGAAAGTAATACTTCCTACCGTTCATCTTGGCAAAATTTACCACCTAGTGCTATCCATTGTTGGAGAGTCTATGAAGCCATGAGAACTAGCAGGGTGCAAACTGGGAAGTCCCCTTGTTGGAGTGACTTGGCAATATTTGATGAAGGTGAAAGCATGTGTACTGTAACATCCACTCACTCCACTGCTAGGTAAGTGCCCGAGATAAACTCTTGCAAATGGTCAGGACCATAAAGTAACACTTTTTTGGCAAGACTAGAAAATCGAAAACTCATGAAATGTCCATTACTGGGAGAATGGACACAGAGATGGCCTATTTACTTACAGGATGGGATGCTCAGTGGCACTGGAAATACACCAAATAGAGATGCGGAGGTCAGCCTGGGTAAACTTCACCATGTTGAGTGGAAATGTGAACACAGTCCAAGTCGTAGATGAGTGGGGTCCCTCTGCAGAGATCTGTGTCGGGGAGTCCTTGACAATCGAAGCATCTTCTTGAATTGATCCACGTTCCCCTCTCAGCCTTCTAGGCAGCCTTGCTTGAGACTTACCCTCCCCTTGTACAAGGCATTGACCAGAGGCCTTGAGCATCTCCGGACTGACAGGTATTTCTATGGGTCAAGGCTGGACCTCCTGTGGCAGTTACATCACCTACTGTCAACTTGAGCGAAGGGGTGGAGTCTAGCCTGTCAATCAGGTCATCGCCATTGAGGCCTCTGGGTGGGCATGACCTTCTTCTGAGGATTCTGGGAACGCCTGTCTTCCTCCCAGAGACAGGAGACACACTTCTCCCTGTGAGACATTCCTGTTGACAAGCCCCATGGAGTCACACTGATGCCACCAGAGCCCTGGAGCAGCTGCCTGGAGACCTGCACCAGCACTGAGATGCTCCCGCCGTCCCTGGGTCCACAGGACTTTCCATCCTCCGACCCGTTATCTTCTTGCACTGGGCATCATGGCATGTGTTGCATGAGTCTGAAGAGGAGTGTATAAATCGGTTTCAGACACATGAGCTGAAATCAGACGTAGGGACTTGATCTGGACTGGGCTGGGATGTTTTCTTTTTGGTTTGTCTGTCTTTAAGATCATTCTCTTGGAACCTCTTATAACTCTTATAACAATCCATATATCGATTGTATCAAGTATATTTATACCTATGTCACCAACATTAGTTTCTGAACATTTATTTTCCCTTTGAGCCCTGGGTATCTGCTCTTCTTTTTACCTTCCCTCCCACACTTTGGGATGTTTATTCTTTACATATAATTACTCGTTTTAGAAAGCCCTTTCTTGTACACATAGGAATGTCTGTGGATTTGTTTTAACCTAGACTAATACACCTCCCTTCTAGGAAGAGCTGTAAATACACTGCTCCTGCTGGCTAGGGTCGTGGCTTTGCAGTTTCAAGTGGAAAGCCAGGATCCCAGAATAGTGTTGGCAGGCTATTGTAGATGACTCAGATTGCTAACATAGACACGTGTTGGCAGGTTCTGACGAGTGGGCCCCTACATTTTGAAGATCTTATGTATAACAGAATGAAACTTTGTCCAGGTCTGTCCCACCTTCTCACCTCCACCCGCACTTTTTGGCAATACCAGAATATATTTGTCCAGCACTCCCCATGCTGTCAGGAAGAGCCCACGGAGTACCATGCTTCTAAAGCTTTGAAACAAACAAAATAGCACCGATGTGTGGTTTAGGAACTTACACAGAAAGAAATCTGAGGGAATGAGGACATTCAGGTGAAGGCAGGAGGGTTCTATCCCGAACCAGTTGTAGTACTTTATTTCATCAGCAGGGGGGTGGGGAGTGATAGATTGTATTGCTTTTCATTCCTTTGTGTAGGTTAGAAGCGAGAAACATGGGGCTTCCTATCCCGTAGAGACACAGTCTGGAAAGCCCACAGGGCAGTTCGTCCCTGTCCTGAGGGGTCCATTAGGAATTGACATCAACTCAGTGGCAGCGGGTGTGTTAAGACACATCAGTTAAAGAAAAGGCTTTCAAAAAAGAAAAGAAAAGGCTTTCCTGAATAGCAAAAACTGGTCATCTGACTTTGATTTTATGTGTTTTCGGACCCACAAAACCAGACATTTACCATTAAAAATACACCAGTCACTTCCCTGTCCCTCACCCACCCACCCACAACCTAGCTTGGAAATCTTTTCTTTCCTGTTGGAAGCCGGGGCTTACATAATTTCAGTTTCGAAAGGTCCCGAACAGTACCGAACATTGTGGGGATGGCACAGGAGCAGACCAGAGTTTCCTCCTATTGTTCTCCAGGAGGCTGAGTCAGAGCTGACTCAGTCAGCTAGGCCACTAACAAGGACAGCCCCAGGGCAACAGGTCGCTAGAGGGCCAGAAACCGCCTTCTGCTTGGATGTCAGTCCGAAGGGTCTTGCTAAGCAATCTTGCGAAGATTGGTCGATGGTAGGCCTCCTCTCCTCTGCCCGTCTCTTTTGATAAGTTGCACTGTCACCAGCCTACTTGAAGTCATTTGCTTAAAAAAGAAATCAGAATGGTCTCCCTACATGCATATTAGCTGACTGCTCAGAATCAACCTGGAGTTTCCATTTCTTTGCATTTGGGTTCTTTTCAGTAGTTTGGGGGGTAAGGGGGAGTGGGTACCTTTCAGCAGCGGCCGTGGTCACCCCAGCCTGCAGCTCTTTGTCCCAAGGAAACACCCCCCCTCCCCCCAGACATTTCCCAGGTGACTCAGCAGGGCATTTTGTTTGTCTTTTCACACGTTTCCATTTAGCTACTGGGAAAAGAAGACACCAACCGCAGAAAACCCTCTATCGTTGGACCCAAGCCTAAGTGTGAACCACACTGTGAGTTTGGGGCAAGTCTGGCCGTGGGAGAGCCCTGCTACCTTGGCATGCATGTTACGCGTGTGTCTGTGAGTGGCCCCCAGTCTCCTTGGGTCAAGTTGCCCAGGCGTGGGTGAGAATTCTGTTTGGAGGACCAGAGAGCGCCTTGGGAGAAGGCTCCTTGGGAAGGGGGCCCCCTGCTGAGCTCCCCCAAGGGCAGCACGTCCTCCCTTGGTGGCAATCCCGTTCTGCTCCGAAGGTTTCAGTTCCCAGGAAAACCAGTTAGACAGCATGCTTTGTGCCTTCCCAGAGACTGATCTGAATCAACTCCTCTGAGCTTTAAAACCCTTTTAATGCTTTCATTACTTAAAAGCCTCTTTCTTAGGAAAGCCTTTGAGTGAGTCATGAAATTAACATCTAAAAAGACAGGGCCGACAATGAGCCCAGGAAAACTGGGGGCATGTGACCTTCAAAGTAGTCCTCCACTTTCCTCAAAGCAGTGGGACCAGGGAGGGGCTTTGCAGGTGGGGCCAGAGTAGCCCCTGGGAGCCACCAGGCCCCTAACCCGGACCTCCTCCCCCTTGACCCCCTAAGGGAAGTTCCATATCTCACCTAAGACAGAGAGCTGAGTCGAAAGCCAGGCCCCTCTCCCGGTCCTTGGGCGTGATCCTTTCTGGAGCTCAGTTGTAGCTTGCTTCCCTGCCTTATGCTGACTCACATTGACCCCCTGTGGGTTTCTGAGAATAACTATTTATTGGGAATGGAAAACAGAGGAGCTGCTGGTGCTTTTCAAATGCCCACCAGGTGGATGGTAGCCCAGTGGGTAACCGTGACACCACCAGAGCTCCAAAGGAAAGGAGACCCCTTTGTTTCCCTTCCTTTCACTTCTCTACGCTTTCGATCTCTTCAGTTGGATGTAAAATTCTGTTGAATTGACTTTTTTTTGTTTTCAATTTGACTTCGCCCTGGTTCCATGTCCTGTGAGCCTGTTGAGCTTTTTCTTTGAATGAAAAAGAAATGCTTTTTTTTCCATGATGTTCACCTTCCCGACATGATCTGATCGCTGAAGACAAATGGGTGCACAAGTAAATGTGGTGAAGATAGCTGATGGTACCCAACTTTCAAAAGATATAGCATATAGCTTAAAGGCAAACAAGCAGCCATATAGCTGAGAAACAACAAAGCCCACGTGGAAGAAGCACCCCAGTCTGTTTGATCACAAAGTGTCGAAGGGATCGGGCAGCAAAGAACAAAAATATCATATCATTGTGAAGGAGGGGAAGGGTTGAGTGGAGATCCAAAGCCCATCTGTAGGCAACTGGACATCCCCTTATGGAAAGGTCTCAGGGAAGAGACAGTCAGTCAGGGTGCAGTGTAACAATGATGAAACATGCAACTTTCCTCTAGTTCTTAAATGCTTCCTCTAAAGGCAGAAGGAAATAGAGGAAGGAACGAGAAGGCAAAGAGCACTTGTAGAAGTCTAACCACAGGCATCTATGTATGTAAAAATAATTATCTATGAAAAGGTGGGAATAAATTCAGGAACATAAAGTTATAGGTTTACTACTAAGGCAGCAGCTGGACGTTGGGCCCCCACCCAGTCACTCCCTCAGTGCAAGAACACTTTGTTCTATGAATCTGGCCACGATGCTCACTGGCCCCATATGATCACTGAAGTCAAATAGGTGCATAAGCAAATGTGGTGAAGAAAACGGATGGCACCCAGATATCAAAAGATATACAGTCTGGGGGCTCAAAGCCTGAAGATAAACAGCCCACTAGCCGAGACGTATCCAAGTCCACACGGAAGAAACACACCAGCCAGTGTGGCCGAGAGGAGTCAAAGGGATCAGGTCTCAGGCATCAAATAGGAAAAAACCAATATTACTGTGTATGCACTCTCCTGAGGACAAGTGGGGACAGGAGAAAGAGTGGTGAAGATGGCTAATGGTACCCGGCTATCAAGACATAATGCCTGAGGCCTCAAAGGCTAGAGGATGAGGAAACAGTGCAACAAGGCCTACCACAGAAGAAGCACACCAGCCTGTGCGACCATGAGGAGTGGAAGGAACCAGCCTATCAGGCATCAAGGAACAAAAAACATATCATTAAGTGCTCACCCTCCTGTCATGATCGCTGAGGACAAAAGGGTGCAGAGACAGACAGAGCCGAGGAAATTGATGGCGCCCAGCCAAACGATAAAGTAGCTGGGATCTTAAAGGCTAGAGGGTGAACAAGTGGCCATCCAGCGCAGAAACAGCAAAGCCCACATAGAAGAAGCGCACCAACTTGTGTGATCACGAGGGGCCGAAGGGAGCAGACATCAAACATCAAAGGACAAGGATTAAATCAGTAAGAATGAGCGGGAGAGCAGGGTGGGGACCCAAAGCCCACTTGTGGGAAATTGGACACCCCCTGACAAGGGAGTCATGGGGAGGAGATGGGTCAGTCAAGGGGCAGTGAGGTAGCAATGAAGCATAAAACTTACCTCTATTTCCTGAAGGTTTCCTTCCCCCAACCATCACAGCCCCAACTCTGCCCTGCAGTTCCAGCTGGACTGGAGGAGGTACACTGGCAGAGATGGGGGCTGGAAGTGCAGGGAACTTGGGGTGGATGAACTCGGGGTCATTGGTGGGAGTGGAGTTGCCAGATGGGTGGAGGGACGGTGGGGTGGAGAGAGGAAGCCAGCTATGAGGATCTGCAGACTGGAGGATGGACATAGGGAAGAGTGGGCAGGGGGAGATGTCGGGTAGTGTAACACATGACAAAACATTAATGATTGCAGAGTAATGAGGACTGGGGGGCAGGGGGAAAAATTTGGAGGGGGAAGGAAGGGGGGCTCATATCAAGGGCCCAAGTGGAAAGGCAGATGTTGGGAGAATGTTGATGAGGGCAGGCAAATGGGGGTGCTTGGCACAGTATATGTAACTATGTATTGAACTATGTATGATGAAAAGCGATGTATGTGCCTCCAATAAAATGATTAAATAAAAAAATTTTTTTAAATGCTTCCTCTCCCCGCCCCCCCTCATGATCTCAATTCTACCTTGCAAATCCTGCTAGACCGGAAGATGTACAGTGGTACAGATAGGAACTGGAAACAGGGGGAATCCAGGACCGATGAACTCTTCAGGATCAGTGGTGAGAGTGGCGATACTGGGAGCGTGGAGAAAGGGTGGGGAGAAAGGGGAACCGAGTTCAAGGATCTACATATAACCTCCTCCCTGGGGAATGGTCAAGGGGAAAAGTGGATAAGGGGAGACATTGGTCCGTGTAAGACATGGAAAAATAATGATTTCTAAATCATCAGGTGGGGAGGGAGGTGAAAATATGAGGACTTGATACCAGGGGCTCAAGTGGAAAGAAAATGGCTTGAGAATGATGATGGCAACAAATGTACAAATGTGCTTGCATATATGTATAGATTGTGATAAGAGTTGTAGGAGTCCCCAAAAAAGTGATTTAAAAAAATAAATAAAAGGAAATGCTTAAAATTTTTTTGTTTTTAATTTTATTGGGGGCTCTTAAAGCAATATATATATTTAATTTTATTGGGGGCTCTTACATATATATGTAATATATATGTAATATATATATATATATATATATATATTAACCTAGTTGGGTGGAGGCAGCGGGGGAGAAGAACAGGTAATATTTTAAGCATCACATTCAAAGTCTGTCATTACTGGGGACTTGGCTCTCCCTTTGAGACCCTGTGTGACATTTCAACCTGTTTTTGTCCTAGAGTTTCCTTGTCCTCCCTGTGTCTCTGCTGTCTCTCCAAGCTCCGTGAACTCCCTCGAGGGGAAGAGGTCCCTGAGACCTGGAGAGAGCAGACACCTTCTTCCCCAGGAATCTTTCCTTATCAGGATTTGGGACGACCGAGCTTTCTGCCTCTTTCACCCCAATTCCTATTCTTTGGACCCCACTCAGGTAGCCTCACTAGTGGGAAAAAAGAAAGCTAAATCCTGTTTCTCCTTTCCTGACTTTATTTTATGGCCTGGATTGCTATCAGAGCTCTTGAAAAACAAGTGGATCGGGCTACAACTTGCTTTAGATGGTGGGGTGTTTACAGGAGTTGAGCTTCCTTTGAGCACTCCAGAGGGTTAATGGCTGTGGATTCCTGCTTAGGTTCTCAACTCCGGGACATGCCTGGGGAAGGACAGCTTTTCCAGTGGCTAGAGCACATTTCAAAGTCAATTATAACTGCCTGAGAGAGACAGAGAGCTGAGGGAGCACCGTATTACCCTCGAACTTACGTGGAGAGTTGGGGAACTGCCTGGGCTGTCTTGAATGATTTGTCAAATGTTATAAATGTGAT